>CAUYRH010151739.1:0-14336 GCA_963574655.1 Perodicticus potto
TGAAGGGTCAGGAGAAAACATCTAAATATGGATCAAAAATGTTTTCACATAGTAAATGAGAAAATCACATGAATGTTATGTCAATCAGGTTGAGAAAAATATCTCCGATTGTATGTGAAGCCCGCACACTGTACCCCATGATTGAATTATTGTACACAGCTATGATTCAATAAAAATAAATAAATAAATAAAAATAAAAATAATGATTGTACATTAAAATGAGCCAGTTTTAAAGTAAAAAAAAAATGGAGAGTGGAGTGAGAAAACTAAAATTGCAGTCATTTTATGTGAGACCCTGAGGAGCCCAATATCTTGACATTTTATAGAATTTAAAAGCGATATAGCCTTAAGCCTTAAGGGTTTTGGGTGAGAGGGAAAATGATGTGAAAAGATGATGATGGAGCAGGTGAGAGCTCAGTCACAGGGGCCTTATGGACCATATTTTATAAATGTTTAAAAATTTTTTTTTGTTTTTAGACAGAGTTTTACTATGTCGCCCTGGATAGAGTGCCATAGCATCACAGCTCACAGCAATCTCAAACTCTTGGGCTTATGTGATTCTCTTGCCTCAGCCTCCCAGGTAGCTGGGACTACAGGTGCCTGACAAAATGCCAGGCTAGTCTTTCTTTTTTTTCTTTTTTGAGGCAGAGTCTCACTTTGTCACCTTGGTAGCATCATAGCTCACAGCAACCTCAAACTCCTGGGCTCCAGTGATCCTCTGGCCTCAGGCTCTGAAGTAGCTGGGACTACAGGCCCTGCCACAACTCCTGGATATATATATATATATTTTTTTTTTTTTTAAGAGTTGGGCATTAGTCCAGCATTAGTTTTTCTATTTTTAGTAGAGATGGGTCTCGCTCTTGCTCAGATTGGTCTTGAACTCCTGAGCTTAGGCAATCTATCCACCTCAGCCTCCCAGAGTGCTAGGATTACAGGGATGAGCCACCAAACTTGGCCATGAATATCTCTCCTTATATAAAGTGATGGAGAATTCAAAATAATTTAAATTCAAGTTAAAAAACATTCACCCCCACCTCTTTGATCAAATCTTTATTAAAAATAAGCTGTCTAGAATGATTTGACCTTTATGGAATAAACAAATTTAATTAAGAGTTTATTCGCAGTTTTTCTTTTCTGCGGTTGATATCTTTCCTGCTGGCTTCTTTCCAGCTGTTGGTTTCTTGGTACAGGCAGGCTTTTTTCTCACCAGAGGCTTTTTTCCCTTTCTTTGCTGCTACGGGCTTCTTGCCTGCAACCCCCTTCTCATCTGACTTGGCCTGCTGCTGCCTTATCTGCCTGAAGTTTGGGGATTCCTGGCCTGGCAAAGAATGGTATTCTGGTGCATCGTCTTTGCATACTTGTAGAGGAATGGACACCATGCTTGCAAAGGACAGTTACTGATTCTTATCACATTAAAAGGAAACGCTGACAACAGGACAGTCTCCTGGCAAGCTTAGAGACGTTTTGTGACTTGGGGGAATCCCCCAAGTAACTCAGTGTTCCGGAATGAGATAAGGTCGGTCACTCACTAGTAAGCAAGTGTTAAACATTGATGCTTAGTAGTTCTTCATGAGGGTTGTGGGGAAAGAACACGTGGGGAGAGCACATAGGTAATTACCTTAACTCTCCACACCTGTTGTGTATGTCAATTACTTTAACTCTCCACACCTGGTATGTATGTCTATTACCTTAACTCTCCACGTCTGTTGTGTATACAGGCCATTGTGGCCATTAAAATAAAGGCCAATAAATAGCCATTGTGGAGGGGGCTCGGGGCTACCCTGCAATTAAAGTTAGGCTGCCTCCTGCAAGCTTGTACTTCGAATCCATGTCATGGCTGGTTTCTTCCTGCGGCGATCGAGACCAGTGTCATAGGGGTTCCGACACATACTGGTTAAGCTTCCATGATTCTTGGGTTTTTCAGTGGATTCTTCTTCAGGACTCTTTTTCATGATGTATCTTTTTTCATGGTGCTGGAAGAGTTCTTTGGATCGCTGGGCTTTTTCAAGATGCTTCTGTGTTCATCATCTTGTGCATGGGAAAGTTGTAGTTACTCTTGAGGGAAGCAGCTTTACAGTTTTATGCCAAGTGGCATACAACTCATCTAACATCCGAAAAGCACTTTCAGTCCAAATGTAGAAATGTCCCCCATGCCCACCAGAAGAAAGTTTCAAAATGTTTAGCTTGCTTACATTATGTGGAGTAATTCCAGGGATGTTCCTGAAAGCCCTGATGACACTATTGTTTTCATTAGAGATAATGCAGGGTCCCTGGTGCTGGATATGACAACTGTCTCATTTTGCCCTTACCAGTCCTTAGTTCCTGAAAGGCATAGACCTTTTGATATCATTCCAGGCCTTAACTTTCTTAAAAGTAAAACAGCTTCCTTGGTCTTCTTGTACCCTTCCACTTTATCTTCAACTATATATGGAAGTTCAGGAACTTCTTCAATTTAATGCCCTTTAGACATGACCAGCACTGGTAAGGCTGAGGCAGCCAGGGCAGAGCAGATGGCATATAGTTTGGGTTGTGTTCACTCTACAGTGTCAGCGATGCCAGGTTTTGGATGGTGCAGACCTGCAGCCTGTAGGACACGTATTTCCCAAAGCACCCTGGCAAAAGGTTGAGTCCCACCAGCTCAAACCCTGGGAATTGTAGTTACAGCTCTGCCAGCTCCCCAGGACTCAGTGCTGGTCTGATGACTTACTGACAGCATAGTGCTGTCTGTTTTCTTTTGCACAAGTTGGTATGAATAAAATTCACAATATCTGGTTGAATGAGAGCTTGAAGACAATAGGGAAAGTGGCATTTTTGTCAGATGACTCCCACTTTTTGGAGAACACTGGTGTCAATGGATGAGCACAAGCCATGGCCGGGAGAGGAGAAGGCCATGTTCCTCTCAAACCAGCAGCTCCTATAGAAAAGTTGAACTTTTAATTGAAATATAGCATATGTAAAAGTGCATAAGTTGTAAGTATATGATTCAATGAGTTTCACAAAGTTAGTACACCTATCTAACCAACTCCTAGAGCTAAAAACAGAACATTACCAAGACACCAGAAGACTTTGTTCCCTTTTCCATTCATTAGCCCCCTAGAGAGAACCACAATCATGACTGTTTTTTTTTGAAACAGAATCTCACTCTGTCACCCTGGATAGTGTTGTGGCATCACAGCTCACAGCAATCTCAAACTCTTGGGCTTGAGTGATCTTCCTCCCTCAGCCTCCAGAGTAGCTGAGACTATTGGTGCCTGCCACAACACCTGGCTAGTTTTTCTATTTTTAGTAGAGACAGGGTCTCGCTCTTACTCAGGCTGGTCTTGAACTCCTGAGCTTAATCAATCCATTTGCCTCAGCCTCCCAGAGTGCTAGGATTATAGGCATGAGCCACCATGCCCAGCTCCAATCCTAACTTCTAACAGCACAGATTGGTTTTGCCTGTTTGAACTTTAATATAAATGGAATAATATAAAATGTGCTATTACCTCTGACTTCTTTAGCTCAGTGTTATGTATATGAAATTTATCCATATTGTAGTTAGATTTATTATAGGAAAAGAGATTAGATCAAGATGAGCTAGGCACATATGTTCCAACTCTAAGCAAATCTAAAGAAAAATGAGTGGGTTACGCAGAGCAGATCTGATGTGGGTTATCCTGGTGCATCTTTTCACAGCCCTCAGGTTCTTAATGGAATGTGCAACAGCTGGAGATGATGTCCAGGCAGAGAAAGGTCCTGCTGGATGTGGGAAAACTCAAGTCTTGTTAAGCTTTTGCCCTTTCATTTTTAGGGCTGAGGTCACCATTCAGAAGTAAACCGTGTGTTTCCTTTAGTGGGAACAAATGCTAAGCTTTCTTGATTCTTAATGAAAAGATAATATGCTGGGCGGTTTCTGGGGCTCAATGGAGTAGGGCGCTGGCCCCATATGCTGGAGGAGGTGGGTTCAAACCCAGCCCCGGCCAAAAACTGCCAAAAAAAAAAAAAAAAAAAGGACAATGGGTTTATTAACAAGGACACATTCTCTGGGAAGAGAAAGCAACAGTTGGTGCCCCGTATTTCTGAGCTTATTGTTTCACTGAAATCTATTTTTCCCCCACTCCGTAACTCTTATCTATGAGGCTTTCCTACTGACTTAGATTTGAATATCTCATAAATCCATTTCTTCACTTTTCTCCTATTGATTAATTATTCAAGGATTTGTTTCTAATCCAAAGAAGAAGAGATGGGTAAAAGAAATAGTGGTAAAGAACACCAGTCAAACAAAATTATTAAGTCTGAGTAACCGTTTATTCCTAAGTCAAACAACTTTATCTGAAACTAAACTCTCAGATTATCCCCTCAGGTGGTAGGATAAGGCGGGGTAACGATGGATGGTAGCCGGCAGGGAAGGCTATACATCAGTGATTTTCAACAGGTGTGCCAGGAGAGAATCTTAGGTGTGAAAAATTTTAAAGATCATTAATTAAATTATTTTTGAAAGAAGTTCAAAGCACAGTAAATATATTCTTTGTTTTACTCTTTTTTTTTTTTTTGATAAACACAATTTAAGCGTGCCACGGAAAATTTAACTATAGGTTCAAGTGTGCCGTGAGATAAAAAAGGTTGAAAACACTGCTGTAGATACTGATACTGATGGAGATGCTCTTGGCAAAGGTGGTAATGTTTAAATGAAAGTGTATTCCTTCATCAAAGCTGTGTGTGGGGAAAAAAAAGAAAGTATATTCCTTCAAAATTTAAGGATAGACTGGGTATGGTGGTTCACACCTGTAGTCTTAGCACTTTGAGAGGCCAAGGCAGGTGGATTGCTTGAGTTCAGGAATTTGAGACCAGCCTGAGCAAGAGTGAGACACTGTCTTTACTAAAAATCGAAAAACTAGTCGGGCAGTGTGGCAGGCACCTTTATTTCCAGCTACTCTGGTGGCTGAGGCAGGAGGATCTTGAGCCCAAGAGTTTGAGGTTGCTGTGAGCTAGGCGGATTTAAGGGTATAAGAAGAAGGGAAATAGGCTGTATATTTTCTAGACCATTAGAGGAATAAAATGGAAAAGAAAATAAATCCCCCCCAAAAAAGGCAGGAAAGAGAGGGTAAAAACAATAAAGAATGGTAAATTGGAAAGATAGCATAAGAGGGAGGTAAATTTTTTTAAAGTATCAGTAATTGCAACAAACATGCTGACTCCTAAGTTAATCTCTTTTTTGGACAAGTACAGCCATCCTGGGCAGTGGTAAGGGCAGGCAGACCAATCTAAGCAAAAGGCTGCCAAATTTCTTGTGGGCATCTCTTACTCAGGGCAGCAGGAGTATGACCACTTGCCTCTCTGCAGTCCATGATTTATTCAATGGATAGGAATAGTTAGAAGAGAAATCAGTGTGGATAGCTACATGATTTATTACAATGACCTGATCAGAGTCAATGTGAGAGGCAATAGGGACACAACATCCCAGTGACACAGGCTTAGATTTATATATTTAAGCAAGATCCAAACTCCTTCTTTCATTTGTTCCTGTCTGATCTTTTCTCAGAGTGATTCTACTGTACCGCCCATCCAGGAGCCACGTTAGGCCTTGTCTTCCAATTTTGTTCATTTTGCAGTCAGAGGATGAATTAGATATTGCCTTTTTATTATATTTTCTTTTCTTTTCTTTCTTTTTTATTTTTTTTAAGACCGAGTCTCACTCTGTTGCCCTGGGTAGAATGCTGTGGCGCCATAGCTCACAGCAACCTTAGGCTTTGGGCTCAAGTGATCTTCTTGCCTCAGCCTCCCAAGTAGTTGGGACTATAGGCAACCCACCACAATGACTGGCTAGTTTTTCTATTTTTAGTAGGGACAGGGTCTCTCTCACTCTTGCTCAGGCTGGTCTTGAACTCCTGAGCTCAAATGACCCTCCTGCCTTGGCCTCCCAGATGATAGGATTACAGGTGTGAGCCACCCTGCCGAGCCTTATATTTACATTTATTATTATTTTGATTATTTTTCATTTATATCTGGATTTGACACAAGGATAAGTGTTTCTGAGACTTTTGTTTTACTATCAAAATTTTAATGAATTGGGCGGCGCCTGTGGCTCAGTGGGTAGGGTGCCGGCTCTGTATACCTAGGGTGATGGGTTCAAACCTGGCCCGGGCCAGCTAAAACACCAGTGGCAACTGCAACAAAAATAGCCGGGCATTGTGGCGGGCACCTGTAGACTCGGGTACTCTGGAGGCTGAGGCAAGATAATTGCCCTAGCCAAAGAGCTGGAGGTTGCTGTGAGCTGTAATGCCACGGCGTTGTACCCAGAGCAATAAAGTGAGACTCTGTCTCAAAAAAAAACATTTTTTTAATGAATTAAATTAATCTATTAGAATGTTCAGTTGTTTTTTTTTTGAGACAGAGTCTCACTATGTCACCCTTGGTAAAGTGCTATGGCATCACAGCTCACAGCAACCTCAAACTCTTGGGCTTAAGCGGTTCTCTTGCCTCAGCCTCCTGAATAGCTGAGACTAAGGACGCCCACCACAACACCTGGCTAGTTTTTGGTTGTAGTTGTCATTGTTGTTTAGCAGGCCTGGGCCAGGCTCGAACCCACCAGCCTCAGTGTATGTGACTGGTGCCCTACTCACTGAGCTATGGGCTCTGAGCCAGAATGTTCGGGGTTTTTTAAATCCAAAAATATGGGTTGGTTGCTGTGGCTCACACCTATAATCCTAGCACTCTGGGAGGCCAAGGCAGGTAGATCATGTGAGCTCAGGAGTTCAAGACCAACCTGAGCAACAGTGAGACCCCATTCCTACCAAAAATAGAAATTTGATCATCTTTTGAGGGTCTGAATTGAATAAAAATATGGAGGAAGGTTGAATTTCCTTTCTGTCTGGGTGCTTTAGCTCAAACATCAATCTTCTCCTGCTCTCAGTATTCCTGTTTTTCAGGCCATCAGACTGAGATTGCAACTCTCTGGCTGTCAGATAAACTACACCAAGGGCTTTCTTGGATCTCCAGTTTGCAGATGGCTGGTCATGGGATTTTCTAATCACATGAAACAAAACCTTACACTTATGATACTTACATATTTATATATGACACATACATTTCTACTATTGGTGCTCTTCTGTGGAGAATCCCTACTAATATAATAACAGAAGAAAATTTAGATGACCTTGACTTTGGTAATAACTTTTTGTATATAACACCAAAGGCATGACCTGTGAAAGAAAGGATCAATAATCTGGATTTCATTGAAATTAAAATTTTCTGCTCTGTGAAAGACGTTGTCAAGAGAATGAAAAGGCAAACCACAAACTGGGAGAAAATGCTTGTCAAAGACATATCAGATAAAGGACTGTTACCCAAAATACATGAAGAACTCTTAAAACTCAGCAGTAAGAATATAAATAACTTGATTTAAGAAATGGGCCAAAGACCTTAGCAGACATTTTACCAAAAAAGATATGCAGATGGCAAGTAAACATATGAAAAGATGCTCCATATTATATGTTATTAGGGAAATGCATATTAAAACAACAATGAGATATTGCTAAGTACTGATTAGACTGGCCCAAATCCCAAACAACTGACAACACCAAACAGCAGCAAGGGTGTATTGCAACAGGAAGTCTCATTCATTGTTATGGGAATGCAAAATAGCACAGCCACTTTGGAAGGCAGTTTGTGATTTATTAGAAAGCTAAGCATCATTTTACCATAAGATCCAGCAATTACACTCCTTCGTATACAGGCATTTGTGTGAACATAAATTTTAATTTTTCTAGGCCTAAAAATACTAAAAACATTGTGTGTTTTTAAAAATAATGTTTGATTGAAATACAGCCATGACTATTCACTTACAAATAGACAATTGTCTATGGTGGCTTTCATGCTACAGTGACAGAGTTGAGTAGTTGCAATAGAGAGTGTATTGCTCACCAAGCCTATAATATTTCTTATGTGGTCCTTTATGGAAATAGTTTGTCAACTCCCGCTCTAGGAGGAAGAGATTGCTGAACTTTCCAAGTGTTTTTCTAGAATGGTTGTGTCTTTTTGCACGCCTATCAGCACTATATGATAGTGTTGCTTTGCATCTTCCAGTTGCTTTGCATCTTTCTTGGCACCTGGTATTGTCCATTTTTTAATTTAGAAATTTTTATTTTGCCATTTTAATAGATATTTCTATAATTTCCAAAGAAAATTTGACACATCCAATACCTTTTAAAGTATCATATTGGGGCCAGGTGCAGTGGCTCACTCTTGTAATCCTAGCATTCTAGGAGGCCAAGGTGGGTGGATTGCTTGATTTTGGGAGTTTGAGACCAGCCTGAGCAAGAGTGAGACCCCATCTCTACTAAAAATAGAAAAAACTAGCTGGGTGTGGTGGTGGTGCATGCCTATAGTCCCAGCTACTTGGGAGGCTGAGGCAAGAGAATCTCTTTAGCCCAAGAGTTTGAGGTTGTTGTGAGCTATGCTGACAATGTGGCACTCTACCCAGGGTGAGACCCCACCTCTAAAAATAGCTGGTGTTGGAGCAGATGCCTATAGTTCCAGGGTGACAATGTGAGATTCTATTCAAAAAGCCATATTAACTCTTACATTTAGAAGTAAAGGACAAAAGCTATCTTATTTTAATTTACTACAGCTGATACAGAAAATATTCTTAAAATGTAACCATTTCAAGAACCAACTTGAATTAAAGAATCAAACAAACTCTCAGGAGTTTCTCCCATGAGTCAAAGATAATTCTATTTTCAGTCAATTCCCAGTAAAGAAAACAAAACAATTATTTTTACACAATAAAATATATTCCTGTAGTTTAATAATTGTCTACTTTTCTGTCTTTTGGCTACATAATAAACCAGGTTTTTTTTTTTTTTTTGTTTTTTTTTTTGAGACAGAGTCTGACAAAGTGAGTGCTTCGGCATCATAGCCCCCAGCAACCTCAAACTCTTGGGCTCGTGATTCTCATGTCTCAGCCTCCCAAATAGCTGGGACTATAGGCATCTGCCACAACACCAGCTATTTTTAGGGGGGGGGGTCTCACTCTTGCTCAGGCTGGTCTCGAACCCATGAGCTCAGGCTATCTACCCACCTCTGCCTCCCAGAGTGCTAGGATTACAGGTATGAGCCACTACGCCTGGCCACAATGAACCAGTTTTTAAAGGCAGAGACTCTAGTTTTCTCATTCATCAAATAGGTCTGAAACATGTATTCAATACTTAGTGTGAAAGATTAAGGATGGCCCCAAATTCTTTGGCATGTCTTCCATTGAGAAATGGGGTTTATATCTCTTTCTTTTGAATCTGGGCAGGTTCTTCACAACTCTGATGAATATGATATGGCAGAAATGACGCTCTGTTAGTTTCTGGTTGTAAGCCTTAAGAGACTGGTGGTTTCCACTTCCTCTCTTTTGTAGCATTCTGGGATCTCTGAGTTGCCATGTAATTAGTCCAGCTCTTTGGAGGTTACCCTTGTGGAGATGCTATGTGTAGGCAAAATGGTTTAAAACTCAAGCTGTGCCCAGACTTGCAGTCTTCTTTGCCAAGGTGTCAGATATATTAATGATGCCATCTTGGACTCTCCAGATCATCTCATTTTCTAGCAGAGTAATTCAGGACCTTAGATGCCAAGTGGAGGAAAAAAGTTACTCAGCTGAGTCCTGCCCAAATTCCTGACCAGCACAATTGTGAGTTATAATACAATATTTGTTTTAAGCCACTAAGTGTTAGGCTAGTTTGTTATGCAACAGTAGATAAACAGAACACTTAATCTGTATCAAGAAAAGAGTATTAAGACAGATAGATTTTTTTGGGGGGGGAAGAACAGAACTATTTCATAGAGATTTAAGTTTTTTCTTATGTTGCGTGCTGGTTTAAAATCTTTCCCCCATGAGTCCTCATATGCTTGACGAAAATGAGCATTATTTACTAGAACATTCTAGAGAAGAACAGACCTGGTGGTATTCTGAAATAAAGAATATCTCACAATGGCAAACAATATATCTGTATCTTATCCCCATATATGTATATATGTAGCTCTATGTATGTCATTTGTGTCATATACACAAATGTATTGTTAAAACTTTAGATAAATTTAACAGAGTTTATTTGGGCAAAGAATGATTTCTGAATTGGGCAGTACTTAGAGTCAGAAGAGGTTCGGGGAGCTCCACCCAGCATTGTGAGCAGTGAGATTTTATAGGAGGCAATGTACAGAAATCATTTGATTGGGTACTGCTAGGTATTTGCCATATTTGGTTATGATGTGACAAGGCATTTGCATTCTTTGGGCATGGCTTTATCAGTTGGCTGCCTGTCATTGGCTAAAGCTTGGCTGTTTGTGATTGGCTGAAAACTGGCTTTTTTTTTTTTTTTTAATGGACTCTTGCTCTGCCACCCTGGGTAGAGTGCAGAGGCATCATCAGAGCTCACAGCAACCTCAAACTCTTAGGTTCAATAGTTGCTCTTGCCTCAGCCTCCCCAGTAGCTGAGACTACTGGGCTAGTTTTTCTATTTTTAGTGGAGATGGGGTATTGCTCTTGTTCAGGCTGGTCTTGAATGCCTGAGCTCAAGCAATCCACTTGTGGTCTCCCAGAGGGCTAGGATTACAAGTTTGAACCACCATGCCTAGCGTGATACCTGGCTGTTTGTTACAAAAGATATACTCCCAAATTGATAAGTAAAATTTTTAGAGTTATTTTATTGTATTATTATTATTATTTTAGAGACAGAGTCTCACTTTATCATCTTTGGTAGAGTGCTGTGGCATCACAGCTCACAGCAACCTCCAACTCCTGGGCTTAGGCGATTCTCTTGCCTCAGCCTCCTGAGTAGCTGGGACTACAGGTGCCTGCCACAATCCCTGGCTATTTTTTTTGTTGCAGTTTGGCCAGGGCTGGATTTGAACCTGCCACCCTCAGTATATGGGGCTGGCGCCCTACCCACTGAGCCACAGGAGTCGCCCTAGGGTTATTTTAGATTGAAGATATTTTAGATCTAACAGAAAGGTTACAAATACGAGGCAAAAAACTTCTGTATATGCGTACTCAAATTTCCCTAATGTTAACGCCTTATATACCCATAGGACCCTGGTCAAAACTAAGAAATGAAAATTGATGTTGTCCTAGTAACTGAACTTTAGTAACTGAACTTTATTTGTATTTCATAATTTTTTCGCTAATGTCCTTTTTTCATTCTAGGATCCAATCCAAGGAACCACACTGCATTTAGTTATTTAGCCATGCGTTGCTTAAAGATAAGGATATGATCTGAACAATGCATCATTAGGGGATTTTGTCATTGTGCAAATATCATAGACTATTGTTCCACAGACCTAGATGGTATGTATTAGAGCCTCCTACACAGGTAGGCTATATTGTATGGCCTGTTGTTCCAACAGCTACAAACATGTACAGCATGTTACTGTACTGAATGCTGTAGGCAACTGTAACACAATGGTGAGCATTTGGGTATCTAAACATATCTAAACATAGAAAAGGTATAGTAACAATATCATGACACCATATAATCTTATGGGACCACCACCTTGTATACATGACATCATGGTGTATGTCTATATTTGTGTTTAATTCTCTATGATAAACCCTAGGTGTAGTAGCCTTGATGATGGAGACAGTTTAAACTCAAGCACACTGTCTCTCTGTTACTTTCCCTCCCTCCTATTTTCTTTAGCTTTCTCTCAGGCACTCACATGATGAGAGTTCTCTCTTTCACTCTGTGGGATCAGTAAATGGGTGGACGGACATTCAGCTGTACCCAAGGCAGTGCAGTTTGCAAGATCCAAGAAAGGAGAGGGGTGAGAATACTTGCTTTGTGAAGGAGATGGTGGTATACTGAGGGGGGAGGGCTTTAAAAGAGAAAAGGAAAAGTGTAGGAGAGAAGTCAAGAGCTGGCAAATGAGACAGCAGTTTTGTGGGACTCAATCTGAAGGCTCAGCCAGTGAGGTCTCTCATGTACGGTGTGACATAAAGGGGACAAAGCACATGATGGAGCACACACAGCTCTCAATCTTTCAACGCCATATTTTAGGGTCCTATAACAAAGAACTGCTTTAACCTCTCAATGTATGTTGGGTGATCTTAACCAAGGTGGTTTTGGGAGGGGTCTCACCACCCATCCCAACCCCAACATTTATCATGTGGAGAGGTGTATCAATGTCAGGAAACTCCCCGGCAGGAAAGACCCCAAGAACACTTCCTGTAATTCTTAGCCACTCCCAGAGGAGGGTTCCGTACAGTTTTTATGAGACTAGGAGGAGGGCTAGTCTTCCAAATGGGCTAAACTCACTAGTGAACAACAAGATACATTTCAATGTTTAAATTGGTGTAAGAAATTAGAAACTACTTATAATAATAATCAGGCATCCAGATTTAATATTTGTTCATTCATTCATGAAATTGACCTACTGGTAAATGAGTTATGGATAGGATAGAAGTTAAGCCACAGGATTATGACTATCAACCAATTCTGACCCTTCTGTTCTGTTTACTGTGTGCTTATGCTCCAGAGATAAAGGAGTGTTTCCCAGATGCTTCTTTTTGTCTTCCTTACCACAACTTCCCTGCAGGGACGAGATAATACTTCTCAGCTTCATCCCATGCAGAAAGGCTGGGATGCATTTCCCCAGAGACTTGTATTTTTGAAACATATTTATGCAAATGTATGGGGTAAATGTGAAATTTTATTACATGTACATAATTCATAGTAATTAAGTCAGGGTATTTAGGGTGTCCATCTCCTGAGTAAAATATACGTTTAACTACAGTCACTCTACTTGGCTATCAAACATTGAATTGATTCCTTCTATCTAACTTGTATGTTTGTACCCTTCAACCCACTTCTCTTTGTTCTCCCCCCCATCACCCACTCATCCTTCTCCATCTCATTTTCTACCTTTTCACTCCCTCAGACACTTGTGTAGACTTCTTGAGGATTGGTATTCTCACTTTGTCTTTAGGGGGTTGTAAGAAATTTTAACTCAGGAAGAGAAAATTGTAAATTTTAACCTTTGAGGAACCTCCTCCTTGGGATTAGAGAATGTAAAGCAAATGATACACCCTGATTAGAGGTACAGGTTTAGTATTCTTCATCTGAAATGCCTGGGACCGGAAGTGTTTCTCATTTTGGATTCTTTTTGGATTTTGGAATTTTGTGTGTACATAACGAGGTAGCTCAGTGCAACCTCGGACTCCCAGGCTGAAGCAATCCTCCTGCCTCAGCCTCCTGAGTAACTGGGATTATAGGAATGAGCCAGTGGGCAAAGCTCCCCTGAAGCCAATTTTATATAATATATTAAAATAATTTTGTGCATAAAACAAAATTCTGACTGCATTTTGACTGGACCTGACACATAAATCATAGACTTTTTCATTTGCAGTGTCATGTTGATGCTCAGAGAGTTTTGGATTTTGGAGCATTTCAGATGAGTGATGCTCAGACTGTAGCAGCATATGCTGCTCATGAAATCAATGTGGTTGCCAGAATTATGTCTCTTCTTCCAGTGTAATGTATTTGAAAAGAAGAGAATACTTCGATACATGGGCATCATTATGTAACAAGCGGTGGGAAGTAAATCTCAAAGTCCAGAATGTGGAGTAGCTGGAGAGGTTACAAGAGGCTCCATGAAAGCCAACTTTAGACAGAGCAGACACTATGGGGAGAAAGCAGAAAGGTCTGAGGCAGAAGGAACAGGAATATGGGAGAGTCATGTTAGCAGTGGAGCAGACTGAAGGTTTTTGTTAACTTCCGCTGCTTTATATTTTATCTTATTTTATTATTTCATGTTATTTTATTTTATTTTTTGAGACAGAGTTTTGCTCTGTTGCTCCCAGCTAGATTGCAGTGGGATCATCGTATCTCTGGGCTCAAGTACTCCTGCTGCTCCAGCCTCTCAAAGTGCTAGGACAATAGGTATGTGCCATGGTGCCACTCTCTTTCAGGCTGGTCTTGAGCTCCTGAGCCCAACTGAGCTCCCTGCCTCAGCCACCACAGTGCTAGGATTATAAGCATGAGCCACCAAGCCCAGCCACAATGCTTTAAATCTAGACTATTTCCATCTTACACTTATACTTGAGCTTCTGTTTGTGAATATCTATAATATCCTTCTTATTGTTTATAAATATAAACTAGGTGGAATGCGTTTTTGTTAGTTTCCCAAAGAACCAAAGTAAAGCAGGTAGACTTATAAATTTGTGAAGCTCGAGAGTGTACACAGGCCATAGATACCCCAAACAGTCAGTTCTAATTAAGCAAGCTTTGGTAAATATGGACAGGCTGGTAAATTTTCCTGAGGTTGGTGAATTATGGAGATTTCTGTAGTTGGCCATAAATGTTAATGGTTTCATGATTTTT
>CAUYRH010151744.1:0-17962 GCA_963574655.1 Perodicticus potto
TTCGGAGGCCAGTTTAGTAAAAGGTTGTAAGGCCATAATAATTAGGCTATATAAAGCCCAAACATCTTTGCCTCTAATGTTACCTTGTTGATGGTGCCTTTTCATATCCTGTCCAATATCTTCCCAAACAGCCAAACTCAACTGGTTTTTGGCATCAGGAGAAAACCAGTACTAGCATTTTTTAATGGTTTCAAAGAGACACCAAAATGTCTGTGTCTTAATTGAAACTTGCATTGAATCTAGTAAAGACCGTAACAACTGCATATATTCTTCCTCTGTGGAAGCTGCGTTTTCCATTCTGATTCCCTTTATTTTAATGTTACCCTGCCAAGAGTCCTGAGTTCTTCCTGCCCAGTGGTAAGCTCTTGGTTCCGCCCATTCCCAGTGTTTTTACTTTAAGGTTGGTGATGAGAGGTTGGGTAGGCAGCCTGACCAGGTTTGGTCCAGCCGAATACCCTCCTTGCTGCGCCAGATGTTGCTGCCACCCCGCCCTCCTGATCAATGATGCAGAGGCATCACCGCAGATGAAATGACTGATTTGAAAGGGAATGGCTGATGCTCGCTCAGGCATTTCAGCAAATTTATTTCTTCCAACAAGGCTTATATAGACACATAACTTAATCAACAAGCACATGACTTAATCCTATGACTTAATCAACAAACGTGTGACTTGAACCTGGCCCTAGGCCTTTTGCTGCCTGGTGCTTACAGGTCTATGGATAAATCGGATTAACTGGCAACCACTTATTATGTAAAACTATCCTTATTGGCTAAGGTTTGCCTTAACTGATGACTACTTTACCAAGGTTATTCTTATGCTAAGTAATAATCCTTTAATCGACCATTTGGAGGCAGTTAATCCTCTTAAGGGAGTAGCCTGGAAAATCCACCAGGATTTTTCCTTTCTAACTCACAAAAGACTTTAAATTTGCCTTAACAAAATGGGAGACTGATTGACCTTACAAGGGCACAGATGCCTGTATCCCTACAAGCTACTGAACAAGGAGACCTGCTTTAGGGAACATCTCAACCAAGAGCAATGGAAGGAGCCATTTCTTTCTAATTTTGTTCACCCATAAGAAAACAATCTTACATGGAGCAAGACTTTTCCATTTGTCACTCCTTACTTCCATCTAAACCCAGTTAAGCCACCTTCTAATTAGAAAATGGAGATTGCAACACTACTTTTAATTTGTTCTTCTCAAGACAATTTTAATCACAAGCATTCATGATTGTTAAGCAAAAACTAAGAAGGGGATTTTAGTGTAAGAAACCCAGACAGAGAGACACTTGTAAGAAATTGAAATAGGTAGAGAATGTTCTCCCAGACTAAAGGAATTGAACTGCGTCTGTCTGTCAGACTTTACACAGCTCCCATTTCTCTCTCTGCTTCTTTGCTCTTTTCTTATTCCTGTTAGCAAAACAGCTGTTTCTACTCATTGATCACCTTAAATAACTCAAAACTAGCAGCCTTACAATGTATCACTGCCTGGAATCCATTACTGGTTGACCACATTCTGTGTTCTTGAAATTCTTAAGAGAAATAATCAGATTGACTCAGTTCAGCCCATGATCCTTCCCCTACCTGTGAGTTGCTTGTCTGTTCTAAAATAACCAACAATGTCCAGGGCTTTGGATTAATGCAATATAAGAACAGTCAAATCCAGAAACTCTAGATGGGGAAGATGTTCTGGAATGAGTTATGAGCTAGGACTGAGGCAGGAAAACACACTAACATAACTGGTAAAAGACAGCATCAGTTGAAAAAGAGAAGTTGTCGAAGTTCACTGGGTGGTAGAATGTTTGTTTCCTTTCTTCTCTGCTTTTCCTTTATTGATCTCCTTTTAGAAGCTGTTCAAGTTGGACACATTTAGAACAACATTTAAATGGCTTTGAAATTACAAACTTTGTATTTACATTATCTTGTCTAGATTGCTTTCTCCCTTTATTCATCCTTTTTCTATACTTTCAAATACCTATAATCTACATAATATTGACATGAAATAAGAAATGCTGTAAAAACTTTTTAAAATATATTTCTAATAACTTATTATCTTATCTATAATCTCATCTCCTAAATAATAGCAATGATCGTACAAATAGAGGCAGTTTAGTGTACTGGTCAACAGTTCAGACCCTAAAGTTTGACCAGTCAGTTCCTCATTCTGGTTATACCTCACATGAGTTTTAATGATCTTTGACAATATATTTACTACATTGAATTTAATACACATAGTAGGCATGAATAGGTAATTAATAAACCCAAACTATTACTGCTGTAAGTACTGTTAGTAGTACTATTATAATATTCTCATTTAGTATTACAAAACTACTATTACTACTAATCAAGTGTCTTTGAAATTTAATAGTTCTGCAGAGTTTGCATATTAATTAAACATATTTAATTGTACCCCTGTGGTTTTTCCAAGAATACTTACAATTTTAGCCTGCGCTTCATCAAGAACTATCTGTGAACTTTACCAAACATTTGTTAACTGGAAAAGTTCTAGCTTCTAAAGTGAGATCCATCTAAAAACCTAAAACCTTTCATTCTGTCTATCATATGGAACTTGTCATTTGCAGGGCTGCATCATTACCTTGACCATCTAAACATCCATTCTCATGCTCTGCTTTAATTTTAATTGACAATTTAGAATGATATTCTACTTTTTTTAAAAAGTAGAATTTAATTATCTAGTTTTTACTTTTATCATTCGTGTTTTTATTTAAATTGTATTTTTTTTTCTACTTCTTCAAAGTATGACGTTGGTGCTTTAATAGGGACTGCATTAAATCTGTATATCACTTTGGACATTTTAACAATATTGACTCTTCCCAGTCATGAGCATGGTATGTTTTTCCATTTGTTAAGATCTTCTGCTATTTCTTTTCTCAGGGTTTCATGGTTCTCTCTGTAGAAATCCTTCATCCATCTCTTGTTAGGTATATTCCTAGGTAGTTCATTTTCTTTGAAGCGATTATGTTTTTTATTTGTTTTTCAGCTTGACTGTTACTGGCATATATGAAGGCTACTGATTTGTGAATATCAATCTTGTACCCCATGACTTTACCATTTCATATGTAACCAGGAAAAAAACCCCAAATAGCCAATGCAACTTTTAGAAATAAAAACAAATCTGGAGGTATCAAGTTACCATACTTCAAGTTATACTGCAAGTCTATAGTGATCAAAACATCATGGTTCTGCCACAAAAATAGAGATACAGATCTATAGAATAGAAAACAGAGACTTGAAACCAGCCTCACATTGCCATTTGATCTTCGATAAACCAAATAAAAACATACACTGGGGAAAATAATTCATATTTAATAAACGTAGGAGAACTACATGTAGTTCGAGCTAGGTTAGCTACATGTAGAAGACTGAAATTTGACCTGCACCTCTCACCACTTTCAAAAATTGACTCTCATGGAACAAAAGGTTTAAAGTTAAGACATGAACCATAAAAATTCTAGAAGAAAGTGTGGGAAAACCTTTTGACAATATCAGCCAGGGAAAGGATTTTATGAAGAAGACGCCTTTGGCAATTGCGGCAAAACCAAAAACAAATAAATGAGACATGATGAAGCTAAAAGACTTCTACACAGCTAGAAGTCCACCTCTGTAAACAGACAGCCTTTGGAATGAAGATGTTTGCATGCTGCCAATCTGACAGTGGACTGATAACTAGAATCAGCAAAACTAGATCAGTGAACTAATCAATGAAAAAGAACAAACAATCCCATTCGTAAATGGCCAAGAGACTTGAACAGAAAATTTTATGAAGATGATGAATGGCCAAGAAACACATGAGAAAATGTTCATCATCTTTAATCATCAGAGAAATGCAAACTAAACCTAACCCCAGTGAGAATAGCCCACATCACAAAATCCCTAAGCTGCAGACCCTGATGTGGATGAGGAGAGAAAGGATCACTTTTACATTGCTGATGGGATTGAAAACTAATACAGCCTCTTTGGAAAGAAGTATGGAGAATCCTCAAAGAGCTAAAAATAAATCTTCCATTTGGTTCTTCAATCTCATTACTAGGTATCTATTCAGAAGAACAAATATCATTTTACCATAGGACTTTTGCACTAGAAAGTTCATAGCAGCTCAATTGACAATAGCCAAGACATGAAATCAATGCAAATGCCTGTCAACACATAAATGGATTAATAAACTGTGGTATGTGTGTAACATGGAATAATATTTAGCCATAAAAAGATGGAGTTTTTACATCTTGTATATTTACATCAGTAAAGTTGAAACACATTATTCTTAGTAAAGTATCGCAAGAATGGAAAAGCAAGTTTCCAATGTACTCAACCCTAATATGAAATCAGTAGATAAATAATTGTATGTCCACATGAGAGAAAAACCCAATTAAATTGGGGCTGGGGAAGAAGAAAGGGAAATAGGGAAGGGGAATGATAAGCTCTCCCCTAACCTGCCCAGTGTAAGGGTATACAGCACACTCCCTGGGTGACGGTCTCAACCACAACTTGGCCTATACATAAGAAATGCAAACAATGTAACATAATCATTTGTTCCCTCATATATATCTGTCATTAAAATATTGTCCTGTTTCAGGCAATGCCTGTGGCTCAAAGGGGTAAGGCGCTGGCCCCATATGCCAGAGGTGGCAGGCTCAAACCCAGCCCTGGCCAAAAACTGCAAAAAAAAAAAAAAAAATTGTCCTGTTTTAGTTATCTTACATAATAAAAACAATAAAATATGTAATATTTTATTTCAATGAAAATTGTATGCTTTTTTGGCTAAATATTTTTACTGTAGTTTTCCTTTTATAGTAGTTAAGGGAAATGAAGCCTTCTGATGGACGTGTTTCTAATATGAATTTTGCTACAAGTCAATGTACGTCCTCAGCTCTTCATTTGAATGTGCCTATCATACTACTGAGGAAAGAAAGTAGAAAAGAAGGGAAGATATTGAACAGCATTTACAAGGAAAGCACACATCAATTTCTTTACAAAATGTTACCTATTTCCTTAGAAAAGTATACATGAGTAAAATATCACTCAAATATATGCACATAAATAATAAAGGCAGAATAACCTTTGTGATTGAGATAATTTACATTGTGGCAACCCTCGATTTGCCTCACAGCTTGGTACCTTGTAAACATTTATATCATAAGTGCAAATCAGGCTGAAGGTCTTTTTTAGATTAGTGTTAAATTGGAGAATACATGGCAGCTCAGTGGCTGGAGAAGGACTTCCTCTGGTGCTTCGAGTTTTATTTCCAAGAATGGCGGTCTTTATGTCTGCCTACCGAAGTCTTTCCAGGAAGGGCTCCTTGGGCACGGCAGCTGGTTTAAAGCCATCTAGACATTTACATTCTTTGTCTAATCATATTTGGGAGGAGGATTATGAAACAGATGTACAGGACACTTTATATTTGCATGTGACCATGGTGATTCATGTGGAGTTGGTAGACATTAGACTTTTCTTCACTGTTATAAGAGTTTAATATATAATTCAAACAATTCTATTTTTCTGCAAATAGATAAAATAAAATTCTATCAGTTATCAATATTTGAAACCAAATAGAGGTTTCTTTACCCCAGCTAAATTATCTTGTAGTTTTTGTTTGTTGGATCACTCTCTAGCTTTTTAATTTTGTTTCTTCCACCAATGAGACTTTAATTCTGACAAATAGCAAGTTTACAGAACATTAGGTCACTGAATTAAGTGTGACTAAAAAAAAGAAAAAAAAACACAAAGGTAACTATTTTTGTTGTTTCTTTTTTCCCCCCTTTTATTAAATAATATACACATAGATCATGAACACATTTATGCATTTGTGGGGTACAATATGTTGATTTTTTTATACAATTTGGAATGCTTATATCAAACTAATTAAGGTAGCTTTCACCTCATTTACTTAATTATTGTGTTAAGACATTTGTGTTCTGTACGTGATAGATTTGACTTGTTCCTTTGCAATATGCTCCATAGGTGTGGTCCCACCGTTTATCCTCCCTCCATCAAACCTCCTCCCTCCCCTCCCATCCCCTTCCACTTCTCTCCTTCATCCCAGGCCATAGTTGTGATCTGTCTTTCATAAGAAAGTGCAAGTAATTACAAATTGGTAGTAAAGTATCTCAAGAATGGGGGGGAAAGTATCCAATGTACTCTGTACTTTTATGAAACCAAGTTTTTTTTTTTTTAACAGAGTCTCACTATTTCACCCTTGGTAGAGTGCTGTGGCATCACAGCTCATAGCAACCCAACTCCCGGGCCCGAGAGATTCTTCTGTCCCAGCCTCCCAAGTAGCTGGGACTACAGGCGCCCACCACAATGCCTGGCTATTTTGTTGTTATTGTTGTTGTAGTTGTCGTTGTTCAGCAGGCCCAGCCTGGGTTCGAACCCACCAGCGTCAAAGTATGTGGCTGGTGCCCCACCCACTGAGCTACAGGCGCTGCCTGTTTTTGTTGTTTCTATTTTATTCTTTTTAATTTTATAAAAAGCCTTTAGAAAGTTTCTGATTTCACAGTGAAATCATGTTTTTGGTTGCAATTAAGTGATTTAGAAACGAATTAATTGTCTTGATGGTTTATTATAAATTTGATACTTACAGCAGGAGTGTGCTTCCTGTGTAACAGTTTAAAGAGAAATGATAGTTACAAACATCTGCTATACCGTGCGATAGAATGTAAGGCGATCACATTCACATGGCCCCCACTTTATTTACAAAGAAAAGGACAACATCTTACGAGGTTTTGCACAACCACACTGGGTACCACACTACATTATGGACACAAATAGTTTGCATGTAAGGGCAGAAAAGCCTGTCTTGTTGGTAAGAGCTGACATCTAACTTGAGATGTGGAGAAATGTCTAGTTAACAAAAGAGGTTTTCCAGAAAAGAGAAATCAAGTTACTAATTCATCGATTTATTTGTTTAATGGGTTTTTACAAAACACTATATCAGTGTTTCTCAACCTGTGGCTCATGACCCACAGGAACTGTGTTAAAGGGCTGCAGCATTAGGAAGGTTGAGAACCACCGCCTATAGTGTCTTATTGGGCATTGGGCTAGTAAAAAAGGCAGATAAAATAATGCAACTTCCTTTAAGTTCTTTGAATTACAGAGAAAGGAAAATTTATCTGCATAATTAATATAATATTTAATTTCAAAATATCAAGGGGGTACAAATGTTTTTGTTACATGGATTCACCACATAATTCTAAAGTCAAGGTTTTCAGTGTGCCTACTAGCAGGTCAGTGTTAACTGTACACGTTAGGTAAATTTGTATCCCTCAACATACACCAACCTTTGCCCCTTCTTAGTTTCCAATGTCCTTTCTGTCTTTTTGTGCCCATCATACCCATCGTTTAGCTCCCACTTGTTAGTGAGATCATGTGGTGTTTGCTCTTCCGTTCCTGGGATTCTTCACTTAGGATCAAAGTTGCTGTAAATGACATTATTTCATTTCCGAGCAGTACTGTAATGTACTCATGCGCTAATGTACTAGCAGTAATGTAAATGACATTATTTCATTCCTGAGTAGCACTGTAATGTACTAATGCACTAATGTACTAGTAGTAATGTAAACGACATTATTTCTGGATGAGTAGTACTCCACATGTGTCTGTATCACATTTTCTTTACCCATTCATGAATTGATGGCCACTTGATTCCATATCTCTGCAATTGTGAATTGTGCTGCAATAAACATTCCAGAGCAGGAGTATCTTTGACAAAATGATTTCTTTCCCTTTGAGTAGATATCCAGGAGTAGGATTGCTAGATACAATAGTAAATCTACTTTTAGTACTTTGAGGAATCTCTGAGCTGTTTTCCTTAGAGAATGTACTAGATGGCATAGTAAGCATATCTTTTCCTCTGCAGCCATGTCAGCATCTATTATTTGTTCTTGACTTTTTAATAATGGCCATTCTACCAGGGACAAGGTGGCATCTCATTGTGGTTTTAATTTGAATTTTCATGAGGATTAGTGATACTGAACAGTTCTCATATGTTTGTTGGTCATTTTTCTATTTCCTTTTGAAAAAATTACGTTCCTGCATTTGCTACTTTTTGCGAGGGTTGGTTGTTTTTTCCTTGCTGTTTTGTTTTGCATTCTTGGGAGATTCCAGATATTAGTCCTTTGTTGAATGTATAGTTTGTGAATATTTTCTCCAATATAACATTTATTATTTTAGAATTAATGCAAAGTCATTGTACAGAGATGAAGTAGCAGAAGCATTTTAAATCATCAGCGGAGTCCCAAACTATCAGCCTCAACATACTACACTATTATTACAATCTGAGTGTTTCTGAAATCCCCCTCAGAAGTAAGACTAGAAAGAATGCCAGATGGGGGGTGATTTTTAAATTGTATCTCAAGGTCTCAAAGTTGATGACCAGATGTAACAGATCTGGAAGAAAGAGTTTAAACAAGATGGAAAGGGCATTTTATTTTATTTTTATTTTATTTTTTTAATTTTTTTTGTAGAGACAGAGTCTCACTTTATCTCCCTCGGTAGAATGCCGTGGCATCACACAGCTCATAGCAACTTCCAACTTCTGGGCTTAGGCGATTCTCTTGCCTCAGCCTCCCAAGTAGCTGGGACCACAGGTGCCCGCCACAACACCCAGCTATATTTTTGTTTTACAGTTCGGCCAAGGCTGGGTTTGAACCCGCCAACTTCAGTATATGGGGCCAGCGTCCTACTCGCTGAGCCACAGGTGCCGCCCCAGAAAGGGCATTTTAAACATGCCCATGCACTGTGTATTTTAAGAAAGCTAGAATTCTGTAGTTTCTTTAGTAAGTCATGATCACGTGTCTATTTTTCAAGTACAATCTTTAAAAGTTGAATATGTTAAGAGTTGTAGACTTATGTGGAAAAGAATTATGTAACTTGATTTGTATTCAAAACATTGCAATAATCTAGCTTGATTTTCTATCAAGTGATAGTGACAATAAGTCTTGATCTGTTGATATCAATGACCTTGAATCCTATAATCCCTATTATAAACATATTCAGAAGAGTTTTCTCAAAAATCTTCATCTCTTTCATCTCTTTTGAAGCAATTAAGTCCTTGCCTTGTCTTTAGTCTTCTACGTAGATTATTTGTCTTCCTCTTCATGTACAAAACTCTCTGTAATATCCATCTCCTTCTACCATGTAGTATGGATATCTCTGGAAATAAGACAGCAAGATCCTAAATCAATGATAATACACATGCTTATAATTAAAAAGTTACAAATGTTCAGGGGGAAATAAAAAAACAACCCAAGAAGAAACAAAGTAAACTGAAACTAAAATGAATAAACACAGGTTTGAATAATGATTACATCAATATCTCTACAATAAGGTATTCCTGTGAGGTATAGAACTCAAAGGCAAGAGTGTAATGAACAAATAAGTAACTGTGGAAGTAAATGAAATATACATTGTTTATATAAAATTATAATATAGTCTATGTTATAGAGTTAAGAAAAACTGAGAAATGGGAGAGATCAGAATCGTTCTAATTACCCTGTAATGTTTGATAGAGAATTAAGTCTCTAAATAACTTTAGAGAAGTGTTATAATAAATATATGAGTGATACAATACTAAAGTGTTTCTATTCAAAAGAAAATAAAAAGGAAGAAATTCATGCCAGAATAGTAAGATATAGAAACATAGAGAACGTGACACATTAAGAATGCAAAATAAGGGCGCCTGTGGCTCAAAGGAGTAGGGCGCCGGCCCCATATACCAGAGATGGTGGATTCAAACTCGGCCCTGGCCAAAAAAAAAAGAAAAAGATAATAATAATGCAAAATAAAACTGGTAGAGATGAGTCCAGTGTTTCAGTTATCAGAATAGATGTAAACAGGCCAAACTTGACAGGTAGAAGTCAGATTATCAGATAGGATAGTGGTGTGAAAGCCAGCTGTGTGTATACTACCTGTAGACAGATAATATGAAGATGCAGAAACATAATCAATGACTAAAGTATAAAGTAATTACCCAACTCCAGAGTGTAGGACATTCTAAAGACAAATTTTCCAAGTCAGTGTTTTGAAAACAGTGGTGGAGGTGGAGTGGGAGGGATCTCCTCAAGAGTAAAATCTCCTCATGTCTGCCTTAAGAGATGAACTAGCACATGCGGTGATTGTACCTTGCTTCACCCATGATTTGAATGAATAAGCCAATTATAACAAGGTCTATTTTAGGAAATAAGAAATTTGAAGAGCAGAGTAATGAAGTCATTAATAAGTTTGGAAAACCGTTTTGGGGCCCGAGTTACTGAAAGTTCGAGGAGTGGTTCAGAAATTGAGATTGTGAATGTAGGGTACAGAGGTGGGTGTAATTATCCTAAAGTCACAGTCTGCATCTTTAGAGACAGACAAAGGAATTGTACCCCAAAGGTCACCTATTTCATGTAAATGTGCTTATGTGTAAGCATATTATATTTATTCTAAACTAATTATGAATCTACCCATAGATGAAGTTCTTCAGCTGCATCTACTTTTGACTGTCGCATATTCCTTTATTAGACTGTTGTATCTACTTTTAATCACAGGTTCCTTAATGACAAGCATATGTGGGGAGACATGTAGTTAGGGAGTTTTGTCATGCTAACATCATGGAGTTTACTTCCACCAACCTAGGTAGTACAGCCTGCTTCACACCCAGACTGCGTGATATGGCCTATTACTTGTAGGCAATAGACCTATACAGCAGGTTATTGTACTAAATACTGTAGGCAATTGTAACTTGATAGTATTTGTGTATCCAAATACATCTAAATATGGCAGAGGTATAGTAAAATGTAACATTGCAAGCTTAGCCACCTTTATATTTTGTTATTAACCCAAACATCCATAGGTGGAAGATGATTTAAGTTTTTAAATAATCAAGGTTTCATTCCACATAAGCTTTCTGAATCAATGATCTAGTCAATTCCTTTAATGTAGAAATAAAAAATTATAATAGTCTTCTATTACATAAAAATTGGCAAAGTCAATATATTTCCTTCCTTAAAGGGCTATTTTAATGTAATAAAATACAAATAGGTTTTTTTTTTTTTTAGGTGAAATTCCATCATTGACACATTGTATCTTTTAAGACTGCCTCCTTAGCCACAGATTAATTTACCAGCATTCATTACAAATTTCCTCCCCAACACTTTTTTCAGGGTGTATTTCCAGGCTGGATTCCAGGATCCACCTTCTCTTCTTAGGTGTTGCTAATCCTTCGATTGTTTTTCCTGCCTTTTCATTTGGATTTAACGTTTAACACTTTAAGAACTTGTTTATGTCTTTTCATAAGACTTTGACTTCATTGTAGTTCTTGCCTTTGAATTATTTATTCTTTTGCTCAAAGTAGTCTATTTTACATGTATAACCTTTCAAAGTTGAAGACACTGTTCAGAGTTGTAGACTTACGGTGAAAAGACATATACTAGAGCTTGATTTGTGTTTAAAATACAAGCCATTCATAGCCCCAGCAAAGCTCATGTCTGAGGTTCCCAAAAGTGGCAAAGGCCTAGACATCCACTTTCTCAGAAGAAAAATTATGCGTTAATTTTGAGAGAATAAAATTTTAAAACTTTTTAAAATTAAAATTAGCTCATTATGGCCAGATTATTATAATGCTCATACTTAAACCTCATGTAAAGACATTCAAATATTTGCAATCTGTGATTAAACAAAGTCAATATTAAAAATGCGAGAGAAAAGAGAGATGAATGTTGGATGTGGAAGGTTTTCTAGCCTCTTAGGTTTGTGACATGAGGCAAGTCTCTTTCTGGGCTTTTCTTTATTCATTTATGATATTTACTTACACCAGAATTTTTTCTAAGATTGTTGCTTGTTTAATTATATCTCACTGCTGTGCCTTTGTTCATAATTCATCCCATGTTGGACACTTTTGGTTTGGACTGTTTGGTTTGACTGTTCAAGTAATACCTACATTTGTGTCCCAATAGTACTCAATGTTATGTTTTCCTATAACATTTAAAATAATATTTTCATTTGCTATATCTTCCACTGAAGTGTGCACTTCTCTTTGTCACCCTGAGTTACAGTGCCATGGCATCAGAGCTCACAGCAACTTTGAACTCTTGGGTTCAAGTGATCCTCATCCTTAGACTTCCACGTAGCTGGGACTACAGGTGCTCATCACAACGCCTGGCTAGTTTTAGAGACTGGGTCTCATTCTTGCTCAGGCTGGTCTCAAACTCTTAAACTGAAGCAATCCACTGCCTCAGCCTCCCAGAGTGCTGGGAATATAGGCGTGGGCCACCACGCCCAGCTGAAGTGGACGCCTCTTTTTCATCTTTTCTCAGTGTCTGCCATGCACTCAACACATAATGTGTGTGTAATGAATATTATTAACACTATGAATGAATAAATGACCAAATAAATTATAAGGAATGCTTTTGCAGTTTATATCTTGCTAGGTTATACAGGTGATTTTGTGAATTATTCTGTCTTGACTCGATTTTGAGGCCCTGACTAGAGGTCAGTTTGCCTTTTCCCTATTTAGTCCCTATCTCTGGCTTCCCTTCCTGGGCTCACACACTCCAGGCCACTATGTACCAGCCATTATAGTCCCAGGACCAGATGCCAAACAACTAGAGACAACCTTTATACCCCATACCGTAGGAAATTATTTAACTTAGCCAACCTATGGGGAGCCAGAGAAACCAAGCTAACCCCACCCCGCTGGCCATACATAAGCTGCCTATTATAGCTCCAGCTTAAGTTACTTGGCCTCACACGCAATCCCCACGTGGCCCTGCCTGGCGGCCTTCTCTCATTTGGAGCTATAAATAACAAAAGTTCTGCCTTTCATCTATTTCAGTGTGACTGTGTTATGTCTCACCATCAAAAGTATCTTTAAGTCTTATAAAACACATAACAACTGCCTTAGTGTGTTCTGTGTTGCTATAACAGAACACCACAGACTGGGGCATTTATAAACAATAGAAGTTTATTTGGCTCACAGTTCTGGAGGCTGGTATGTCAAAGATCAAGGGGCCACAGCTGATGAGGGTCTTTCTGGTTCATCATGACGTGGTGGAGGGCATCATGTGGTGGGAGAGTGTGCCAGACAGCCAGAGGGAGCTGGTCTTGCCTTGATAATAAATGCACTTTCGTGGTAACTAACACACTTCCTTGGTAACAACGTCAGCCTACTCAAGACGATAGAGTTCTCATGACCTAATACCTCTTCAAGGTGCCATCTCCCAACCTGGTTGCACTGGGGATTAACTTTCCAACATGTGACCTTCGAGGGTCACATTAAAAACAAAGCAACAGCCCTCATCTGAGAACTGTGGGATCAGAGGAAAATAATTAACTCAACATTTACATTCAAGACTCCATATTGGAAGGGTTCTTTGGAATTTGGAATCTCTAGATCTTCATAATCAAAAATCTTGAAATGATTGCTCTAGAGTAGACAAAGAAAATGTAACCAGCTGCCACTTCTACCTTTGAAATGATTGCTCTAGAATTGGAAAAAGAAATGTAACCAGCTACCACTTTTTAGAGCGTTGAATTCCTTAAAAGAAGCATTGAAACCTTGTTCCCCATATACATGCTTATATCTATGTGCATAATATGAACTTAAAAACAATGACGTGAGCAACAGCAAAACTTCACCTCTATCAAAACCAGAAAAATTAACAAGGCATGGTGATGCATGCCTGCAGTCCCAGCTGCTGGAGAGGCTGAGGTAGGAGGAGCATTTGAACTCAAGGGTTTGAGGCTACAGTCAGCCATGACGATCCCATTGGACTCTAGTCCAGGCAACAGAGCAAGACTTTATCTTAAAAAAAAAAAATCCCCAAATTACCAATCAATTGAGTTCAGGATCTATCTTATCCTGTATTTAGGTTGCATATTCTAATATACTTCTTCGCATTTCATTTCTTCTGTGCGAACAATTTATTACAATCTAATTATATGAATTTAAAGTGGGCTTAATAGTCCCTGAGATCAAGTAACAGATAATGATTGCAATCAAATTAAAACCTAGAAAGCATTTTAAAATAAATTGGCTGCAACTAGTGTTTTTCTTTTCTTTCTTTCTTTCTTTTTTTTTTTTTTCAGTTTCCAGCATCTGCTGAATTAACTCTGTAGGTTGTATTGTCCTTACATTTTGGCAGAAACATAAGAGAGAACATATTTTCCTCACTGCCCCTCACACCCTTTGATTGGAAGTTTCCACTACTTTATTTGGACATTTTCCATTGTACTCCTTATAGCATCCATATGCTAGCTTTTTATGCCTATTAATGTTTTCTTTTCCCTGGGCACCCCTCCAAACACACTACTTTGAAATATGGAACTCCTTATTTTAGTTATATAGCCAATATCTTAAAAATACCCCAGCTAAGAAAAGATTTCCACTAGAATTTTCGAAGGTGCTGTTAAGATCAATCGATGCAGCCACTCAATGAGGGCAGAAAAAAGTCTTATATAAACTGAGAAAACCCACCCCCATTAAGCCTCTCCCAAAGGGAACGTATCAGAAGACAGGGAATACAAACCACTAGAAGGGGAAACCGCAGTCAAACTCAGCAGCAACAGATGTGGGGTAAATGCACTTATTGACTAACTTCCTTGTGAGGCTCTATTTATGTTTCTACTTACTGGGTGCAGATTATATTTTCCTGCCAACAGTAATTGTGTTGATTTAATACGCGGACAGCTCTATACCACATTGTAGCCCCATTAAATGGGGATGAAATAGAAATATAGTTGTTTTTTTTTTCTAAGATGAAGAAGGTAACCCTTAGGATACTCAGGTACTTTTACTCAAGAAAAGCTCATGGGTAAAAGGAGCTCGTACGTCTATGTATATTGTCTTTTCAAAAACGTATAGATATGAAGTAAAAATACATTTTGGATGGGAATAAGTGACGCTGCTGCTTTTCCAGATGTCTGCCTAATTTCTTTGCCAAAAATTTCCAAGTTTTGTAAAAAACTTTCCTTAAAGATATGCTTACCAATGTACTGTGAAAGAAAAAGCAAGGCACACAGTGACTTGACCATTTCAGAAGGAATAATGATAAACCAGATACAGCATCATTAGTGAGAAATTATGAGTCCAGAGGAGCCAGAGGTCAGAGCTGTGGCCGCTGAGAGAGCCAGGCTGGCTTACATGAGCAGAGGCTTTGGTCCAATTGTGAATTTGCTCTTTTGTGATGGTGATTCCATCTTCAGCATTTGGTTAGAGGTAAGCATTTTAAAGTAACTGGTGATGTCACTTGAAAATCATATCCCAAAGATGCTGGCTAGAAGCCAAGGAGTTTCCCCTGGATGCATAAGAAAGGGGTTGCAACATATAATTAGGTTAATGCTGGCCTAGACCCTGCTTTTGATGAGTTGGCAACTCTCGTGACTGCTTTTGTTTAAAGTGGGCTGGTGCCTGGAAGGAAAATATACCTATGGGACTGAACAGGAGACAAGCACCAGAAAGCAGTTGAAAAGCTGGAATTTAACAAACCTTTTAAATAAAGGAATCACAGAATAGAAAAGTTGTCTGTTCAGGTTATTGACATTACATGGATTTTAAGTTTGAAAGATAAAATTGAATCTATTTTCCATTTATGTCTCCAAAAAGAGACTCCACTGTCTTTGACAAAGGTTTTAAGGTATAATATATCAAAAAATACTTCTATATGACTTCAAACTCTCTTTGCTGTAGTTAAGTTCTAGTAATTTTTTTCCCAGAGTACTATATCTTTTCCGTATACAGATGTGTGATTCCTTTATACCTCATTAACTGTTCCAATATCTGTACCTTTTTAAAAATTACATTCACTTCCTATACCCTGAAATCGTTAATTTTTTAGGGGTTCAAAATTAATCATAATTCCATTAAAAAAGGATTTGACCTAATTCATATAAAATGAAAAGTTCTTGGACCTAGTTCTTGCATTTTTCTGTTAATGCTGTCATTTGCAAAATAGCATATTTTAGTTTGACACTTTTGTTAATTAAAAGATACTATGAGGTATACTAAATACATAGCTGGCTTAATGCAAATGATTAAGTTACTTAAAATCCAAATTTGCTGAAAATAAGAATGAAAAAAAATCAACATACAGAATGAATTTCTGACATATAAGAAAAAATGATGATTGTCATATAAAACAACACAATTATTAAATATTATTTTTAAATATATAGAATCATATATATTTAAAGTTTTAGACTTTAGTGAAAGAGTGTAAAACTGTCAAAAATTTTAACTGCTATAATGTGCCTGAGTCAAATAAGAATGCCAAAATATTAACTAGGTAGTCACTTTCTGGAAATACATTTAGCAAAACAGCCTATTGCAGATTTTTGTGCACTGTGAAATAGAAGAAAGTTTTTTAGTAGCAGGTTTTCAAGAAGGAATTTTAAACCAAGGATTCATACTTGAGAAAATCTCAGGAATACTTTGACTTAAAATTTTAAAATGATTGCAAACTATAGCGATCCTTTTGCTCATAGTTTTGGTTTTATTTTATTTTCATCTCCATAGATTAAGGGTTACAAAAGCAGTTTTGTTACATGGATATACTGTATAGTGGTGAAGGTTTTAGTATATTCGTCACCTGAATAGTGTACATTGTACCCGTTAGGTAATTTTTTTTTCTTTTTTTTTGAGATAGAGTCTCACTTTGTGGCCCTGTGACATCATAGCTCACAGCAACCTCAAACTCTTGGGCTTGAGTGATTCTCTTGCTTCAGCCTCCCAAGTAGCTGGGACTACAGAAGCCTGACACAGTGCTCAGCTATTTTTCTTTTTAGAGACGGGGTCTCGCTCTTGCTCAGGCTGGTCTCGAACCACTGAGCTCAGGCAATCCACCCACCTCAGCCTCCCAGAGTGCGAGGATTACAGGCCTGAGCCGCCATGCCTGCTCCATTAGGTAATTTTTCATCTCTCATCTTCCCTCCACATTCTCACATTTGGAGTCTCCAGAGGCTATTAAACCACTCTGTGTGATCACGCATCCTCATCAGCTTTTTGTATTAAATGGCAGCCTCCATAGATAGAAAATTATGAGAAATTGTCCTCTGAAACCATTCTTATATTATTCTGAACATCAATGAGAACAAAAACATTATGAGTACATATGTATTTGTTTCACTTTTTTTTCTTTTAAACTTTATATCCTATATCCTGTTGAAATCAAATTTAATTTATCAGATATTTTATGTTATAATTTTAGAGTGTTTTCTGCTATTGGATTTTTATGTCTGCCTTGATATTCTGCTTTTAATTTATCATTAGGGAAGGAATTCCCAAATAGTTTTAGGTTTTTGTTTTTTTATTTTTCTTGCAATAATTCCAGACTAAATGAAATGAAAAACCAGATATAAAAACTGTTGTTAAAATTAAATACTGCTTCATATCTTAATTTTTAAAATAGCAAACAATTCTATAAATACTTAAAGTAAAATACAATTACTATTTAAAATTTTGTTTTAGTATTGTGTATATTATCTTTAAAAATCTATTACTTTAGCTGCGGCAGCCAGCTGAAGAACCAGCGGGCTGGATGACAGGCAAGGAGGGGGACCTCCAACCCCCACTGGAGGCTCCAATAGCCAAAAAGGCTGGACAACTGCCGAGGAGACACCTGTGCCTTGGTGTCTTCTTCACTTTACACTTAGGACTAAATGTGGAACCCCCATTTCCTATGCCTAGGTCAATTTCTTGTGAATTTCCTAGGCCTCAATTCCATGAGTGGACTGTATCCATTCATTGATACATTCATTCACCTTGCCCCTGGCAGAAGTCCTCATTCGTTTCCTGGCCAAGGAACCCATACACCTATATATACCCTGAGGCTAAAGGCCTAAAGGAGGAGACGGGGAAAGACCGGGAGAGGAACGGAGAGAGCTTCTCTCTCCCCACTTGAATTCTCTCCTCTACCAGGAGCTTTAGTGTTTTCTGTATTCTTTTCTGTATATAAATTCTGTCTTACCACT
>CAUYRH010151747.1:0-74044 GCA_963574655.1 Perodicticus potto
ATCCATTCATTGATACACTCATTCACCTTGCCCCCGGCGGAAGGGACTGTATTCATTCATTTCCTGGCCAAGGAACCCATACACCTATATATACCCTGAGACTAAAGGCCTAAAGGAGGAGATGGGGAAAGACCGGGAGAGAGCTTCTCTCTCCCCACTTGAATTCTCTCCCTCTACCAGGAGCTTTAGTGTTTTCTGTATTCTTTTCTGTAAATCAATTCTGTCTTACCACTGAGGGGTGGGGGTGGGGAGGAAATAATGTAATGAAGAATAATAAAATACATGTATTTAAAAAAAAGGGGGGGTTATTTGTTGTTGTTGTTCATTGCAGCAAGGTTTTTTTTGTTTTGTTGTGTTTTGTTTTTTCAGTTTTTGGCTGGGGCCAGGTTTGAACCCACCACCTCTGGTATTTGGGGTTGGCTCCCTACTCCTTGAGCCACAGGCACCGCCCTGCAGCAAGGTTCCCCCTCCCCTTGGAAATTTCCATACATGTCAAAAGCTACAAAGACTCATTTTTATTTAGAATTTGAAATTTGGTTTAGAGATTTGAAAAATAATACTGCCGCTAGCTATGTAAAAAGGCTAGGAGGGATAGCCTTGCTTTTTTATTTGAAATAAAAAGAACAAGATAGAACTGGTGGGCCCTAAAAAGACCAGGTGTTTTGTAACTCTGGGTGTGCTTTGCGTGCAGAGGGCACACGCTTATGTAACCGGAGCAGCTCACTTTTTTCATCGATTCTTCACTGAACTTGCTGCCGGCAGAGGAGCTGGGGGCACAGCGGTGGTCCCTGCCCACTCGGGGCAGCTCCCGCTCTGCTCTGCCTCACTCAGTCCCCCTTCTCTCCCCTCTTCCCTTTCTCTGGACCCTCTTGGTGTTTTTCAGCACTGTAATTTGACTGGTAAAGATGTGAACAAGGAAGGGGATTCAGATTCTTCCAATTTTACTACTTTTTTTAAAACACAGAACAGGAAATTTGGTGGGTGAGAAGGAAAAAAAAACTTGGCTGAAATTCACTTACAGGATTTAGCTTCAGGTTTAATTTACTCAGGAATGGATAATCCAGACTCAGCTGATATTTCGAAGAGGGGAAATTACATGTGATTTTTTTTTTATTTGATGGGGTGTATAGATATGTATGTTCAAAGTGATTTGTGTTGTTAAATATATTAACATGTTCAAGGAATTTCTTTTGGAAGAAATATATGCATTTTCATTTTCCTGTTTATGTATTTTTGTGATGCAACCTGGTAGGGTGAACATGGATTCTTGCTTAGTTAGTAGAAATAAAATATGAATATCATATATATGAATGTTACATTTTACATGTTAAGAAAATTGTCTCATGTTTTCTCTCCCTCTATTTTTTCTGGGGGAGGCTACCATTAAAGACAGTTTGGGAAATAAAACCCCTCTTAATGTGAATTGTTTTAGGGCATTTAGAACTGTATGTTTAATTTCTTTAAAAACTTCAAGTGGTGAGGAATGAGGAAGTGGGGGGGATGAGGTCACGGTGTTTGGCACACCTCTTATGGGCAGGACACAATTATAAGAGGGACTTTATCTAACAAATGTAATCAGTATAAAATAATTCTTTGTACCTCAGTGAAGCCCAAACAATAAAAATAAAAACTTCAAGTGGCTTAGATGGGAATAAAACTTCACAATATCAACATCTTACACCTATGAAATGTTTCTATTTCTGATAAATACCCCTGTATTTGTCAGTATACTGTAGACATTTATGTGTTATCTCGAAACACATTCTGTAGTTACTATGTGATGACAATAATACAGACTGGCCTTTAATCATCGCTTGGAAGTAAAGAAGCATTCTTCTATTAGTAAATATTCCCCAAGTGGCTAATATACACTGGGACTGTATCAGGTGAACGATCTTTGTTGTTGTGCTCTGTTTTGGTTTTTGGCACTCTTGGCCCATTGGCTGGACTGTGCCCTTGAACATGTGCTCGACCGCCTCTATGCCTTCCTCAACTGGGCTACTTTCATCTGCGTGCTGACCTTTCGTGCCATTTGACTGCTATCTGGAATTTTTAAGTTAGGGAGCCAGGAGGATGCCAAGGAAACAGGATGAGAAGTTAGGCTTGGCTCTGTCCAAGCCTTGGCATAAATTCTTTCACCTCTTTCTTTTGCTGCTTTGCAAAATGAGGTCAAAATCATTTGAGCTTTAGAAAAAGATGGTGGCAAGAGGCAGGACAGAGGGCAGCAGGTGCAGAAGGAGCATGGGGGGGAAAGGAGCATCTGTAGAGAAGTGATGGAAAAGATTTTCCTAAATAATAATAAAACAGAGTGTAGAATAGGGGGACCCAATTACCAATACGGTTAGACCACATCAGAAAAAACTAAAAATCTGTTCAGCTTTTATTATCCATGGAGGGGATCACACCATGTCTAACTATAATTCTTTTGTCAAAAACATTAGTGGCCAAGGACTGAATTACAGTTTAAGAGTTTCTTAGTTTTACTTCCTACATATCCAGAAACCTGCGGTCACAGATATTCTTCCTTGGTATGTCGCTTGGCACAACTTGCAAGCATTTTGACAGATGGTTATAGGAAGGGACTTTAAGAAATATGTAATAGTGCATGGGACTCTAAAAATAATGAATAAAACTAAACCTCGGGGAGGAAGGGATGGGTAAATTCAAACCTAGTGGGTACAATGCACGCTTTCTGGGTGAAGGGCATACTTATAATTCCGACTTACAATATACAAAATATTTAATACAAATATACAAAAGCAAATTATATAACCCAAGCATGTGTACCCCAAAATATTCTGAAAAAAACAAACCTTAGTGTTCTACTATTTAATAGAATCAGCATTTATTGAGCGCCAGTTGTATACTGCTAGTCTTAAATGAGCTAGTTAGCCTTATCGTGTCAGCTGTCCTACCAGTGGTTGGCAAGCTGTGGCCCAGTAGAACTCACGGACAAGCATGACTCCGGGCTCGCAATGACCAATAGCCCTTTTGCAATGGCAGGAAAGTTCTATGCTGGTGCTGACTAATATGGTGACCAGCGGCTGCATGCGGCTACTGGGCATTGGAATGTGGCTATTGTGACTGAGGACTGAATATTTAATTTATTTAATTTTCATGAAGCTTTCATTCAGGTAACCATGTATTACTAATGGCTACCACATTGGACTCGTTAAAAATAAGTACGAACAATGAGTAGCTCTTACAAGAAGTAAATTATAACACCGTTTATTCAGTGCCCATAGCAGATTAGGAGTCGTGCTTGACATGTATTATCTCTGATCCCCACAACAAGAATAGACCTTTTGACAAAGCAGGAAACTGAGGCCCCCGAGATTAAATTGCTTTGTTACATCCTCACAATAAATCGTGGCAGCTGGAATTTGAAACTAATTGGTCTGACTCAAGAGCTGGGTCATTTCTGCTGTCTTGCTGATCTGTTTCTGTCCTATCTGGAGGCTGTCTCTTCAAAGTACATTTCCCCCCTGCTCTGTGGATCAGTTGACAATGCCTTTCCCCTGGCTTCACGGAACAGTGGCAGTGTCTGTCTTCACTCTTCTGATGTGGTAGTACCATGGCCTCTGAGCCATTCTTTCTTCTTACTGGGACCCATGTCCTTATAAGAGTTAAGGGTCCAACCTGAGTTGTAAACTGGTCACCTACTTTGGCAGATGCTGGGAAACATCAGAACATACCCCAGGTCTGCGGACATTGGCAGTGGCGTGCAATAAGCTCTTGGCATCCCAATGTTTACCTGTCACCATCAAAAATGTTTGTGAAATTTCCCAAGGGCTGAGTTACTGAGTGATCCTTATCAGCACTTGAGCGTCTGAGGCATAATTCTACCTTGCTGTTTTCTTCCCATCATGGAGCACACAGTAACTCTGCAGGGGACTGAGCCTCCATTATACTCTCTGTTACTCTGAATGGATTCTCTTTGAAAACTAGATCGTCAGTTGGTATTTACAGAGTTGCAGGATGTGAAGGAAATAGTAAACGTCTACTGTGCAATCCGGTGGCTGTCACCCAAACCCACATCATGACACTTGTCATGGTACATGGCATGAAGACTCTTCTCTTGATTCTCCCAGAGTTGAGACCTGACAGAAGCCTGATTTCACCATAAACGTGCCTTATGACACTTTATATTCTTAAAAGATAGTTATCAGACCCCAAAATACTTCTATAAAGTACAATCAGCGTATGGTCTCAGGTTGATGGTTAAAAATACCTTTTCTTTGCCTTTTTTGCCTTTTAGGAGCCAGGAATTGTTTTTTGATAGAAAGAACATAGACTTTGATAACCTGTTCAGATTTTCCCTTTACTTCTTGAAAAATGTAATGCGAAAGATAGTTAACTTTCCAGAGTGACCTTTGCCTGCATAGTAAAAACAATGACAGCATCACATTGTCAACACTAATGCCTGGTGTTTTTACATTCTTAATATGTGCCCGATTCCATTTTAATTGCTTTGCACATATTATACCACTTAATTTTCATAAGAACTTTGCACAGCAGCCATTGTCATTCCCATTTTATAGATAGGAATCCAAAGACCAGAGAGTTAAAAGTACTAGATTCCAGGTTGCCCAGCTAATAAATGGTGGTACCAGCAGTCAGACCCAATACGGCTGACTCCCGAATGTACGGTTTGGGACAGTACATTTGAACTCTGTACAATACTTCAGCCTTGTGATTGGAATGATACTATTAATAATATCCACCTTGTGCGATCATTATGAAGTGTAGAAATGATGGATATAGAAAATCTACCATAAAAGCTGTTCCACAAGAAGCCCTAAACAAAATGGTAAGCGTTGCTTTAATTCTCTGTAAACAAAACTTACAATGCCAAGACCAATAACAGCAAGAGTGTGCAGAGAGAGAAGGCAGGGGGCAGAGCCGCTTCATTTGTTTGTTGGTTTGTGTGAACTGGCTTGGTTTTCTCCTTTTGTGATAGGCAGAGATTCTGTAGAACAACTTACATTTTCTGTCTGATGACTGCAGGAAGGAGAGTTGGGAACATTGAATGGAACCACTAATGCACCATGGTGATCCTTCTCAAACTACAAAAAAAAAAAAAAAATTAAATCTATAAAATGTAAACGTATTTTTACTTTTCTCACTTGAAGATTTAGCATTATCTAGAGAGCTTTGTTAAACTCAGGGTTTCTATGTGTATGATTTTGTGTTAAGTTGGGGATTGTTTGTAAGAAAACAGATAATGGTACTAGCAGATAATGGTAACTTTGAATATTAAATAGACTATGTTGTTGGTTTTTCCATGAAGCTTTCACTTAAAAATTATGTAGTAAAAGAAATGGAGCCTGTGCGCTACCCCCAAATCTCCCTATTTCCAATCTGCCAACAAAATTTTCACACTTCTTTAATTTCTCTTGTGGGAGGAATCAGAAAGCTAACAATCATCTTGATCTAAGCCACCTGATTGGGGAAAAAATTAAGTGTGAATTTTTGACTGCCATTGGGTTTTCCTCATATTTCATTGTTGAGGTCACTTCAATACATTGTACTAGAATTTGGGATTTTATTTTGTTTTAGATTGGACCGATTTTTCTGGTGTTTGTCATTATTCAACTCTTTGAGGAGATCTCGGATATTTGTTATTTTATTAAGCAAATAAAGTTATTTTATTTAATATTTATGTTACTAAGCTTTCTATATACCTAGGATAATAATAAAAACAAAATGAATGTGAGCTTTTATTATTCTTATTCTTATGGAAATTAATGTCATTATTCAAAATCTTATTAGAATCCAAAGTTTGAAGACTTTTGCTTGAAAAATTGGCAAGATAACTAAGTAAAAATAATGAAGTGATGTGCTGATCATCCGTGTTATTAAAGATTAAAATATCAAAAGGAAACTGAAGTACAAACATAATGAGCATGGTGTTTTCATAATGATCATCACCGTTTTAACACAAAGTACCTATGAAGTGGTGAAAAACAGAGCAGCGTTTCCTTAACCTTCCATTGTTGAGTTTTGCTGTGTTTAGTTTGTTTGTTGGGGAGTTGAACTAATAAATAAATTGGTTGATTCCTTCTACATTTAAAAAGTATAGTTCTGGGTGATATTTATTTATATAAATAAAAATATAAAGCCTTACCAAAATTTTTGACATGCAGTAACAATAGAATATGCAAATGGAAAGGTAATAATATTGTACCTAATTTTATTGTACCTATAAATTACTACATTATAAACTATACAGAAATTTCGCTTCAAAAAAACAACTATAAGCAGTGGTCCATTACTTGTTAAAAAAGACTTTTCATCTTATCTAGAGAGTCTTAACTTGGCTACAACAGCAGAAAAATAGAAATTGCGTGGTGTAATATATCCTAAAACTTTTTAACTGTAGATATTCTTTTCCATGCAAATAATATGCAAATTTATGAATTTGGGGTAAGTAATCTTATCCTTAGATATTTGAGCTTGATCATAATCCATATAAGTCAAAGTAGCCTCTTTATAAATACAAAGTTAACCAAAGATTTTTTTTCCTTATCTTTCAAAAAAAAAAAAGTCAAGTAATTCTACCCAAATTGGAAAAAAAAAGATGAACCTTGTGAAGTATCCTCAAATGATGTTGACATAATAATATACATGTTTGAGGATAATTTAATAGAGTATGTAATTAAAATTAACCTGTATGTTAGAAAAATTAATTTCAGTTCTTTTAAAACATAAGATGATTTAATAATATGGGTCAGAGATTATTTTTAGTGTTATAGTAAATATAGATTGATTTCTGAAATATGGGGATAATAGGTAGCACATTCAGCTTGTATTAATACTGATTGGCCAAAAAGCTCTCAGGCTAATGAGAGTGTGGATATATTATAGTCATATCACATTCATTCTGTTAAGTTTGAATTCCCCTTTTTCCTAGAAGGTAAATTTTCTTTCATCTTTTTGACTTGCCCACAAAATCTTCCCTAAATACATTTAGCAGTATTTCCCAAACTGTTTGTTAGTCGTTCAGGTCTCAAGGCAATTCTGAGATTTGGTTAACACAACTTGGGTTATTCATTTGTATTTTAGATTCCTGGCCTAAATTATATTCTTAGTTCCTTAAAAATACTCAAAAAAATTGTTGTTGTTGTTGTTGTTTTTCCTTATTGTAAGCCCCGTGGAAATAGAAGCAAATCACTGTTTCTACATATAAAATGTGATGAAAATTACAAAATAAAGCCCTATGAAATATAGGGCTTGCATTTGCCAATGACTGAAGAAAATACCCTTGAATAGTTTTCTCGGGCTTGTTTTGTTTTGTTTGAGCTCCAGAACCTCCCAGTTTTCAAGGGCGTGCAGGGTGGAGGTGCATATGTAGCATTTATTTGATGTATGGACGTGGATGCATATTTTCCCCACATCTGTCTCTGGCCCTATCCTTTGTGAGATCCTAAACCTTATACTTGAGGTTTAGTTTATGATTCATGGTGATCTGAGAGCAATTACATAATTTTTCTGAGGGTGTTCATTCGATGTGCACTGTAAAAGAAAAAAAAAGGAGTTATTTTTTGGTAACCCTGCACTTGCCTTTTTATTGGCACGTTTCTTTTCCTTTTACTCTGACCTATGAATATCACTGTAGGCTCATTGCCAATTTTGTGAGCCGCTGCCTGCTTCAAAATGGAGGCAGGAAAGTATCCATTTTCATCAAGAGGATGACAGCGTTTCAGTCTCTCTGACCATCTGGAGAGAGGAACTTTGAGAGCAAAAGAAGATGGAGATTAAAAAAAAATTATATTTAGCAGAAAAGGCAAGGGTGAAAACCAATTAGAGTTAAACTATACCTTATGAATGTATGCTTTCCCCACTCTGCTGTCTTGTTTAAAGGAAACATAAACAAGAAAATACACAGGCTATTTTGATAAAGAACTGGTTCCCCAAGTCTCATGAGTATTAGCAAACAAATGTAAGTAAATTAGGTTTTTGGCACACTTTTTAAGTTTATTGTACACACAAATGTAATAAGCACTAAAAACGAGGGCCCCCCTCTTGCCTGTCCTGTGCACGCACTGATTGTTGGTGGTCTTCTGTAGACCCAGGTTTTTTGCGGCCTTTTTCATGCACTCTGCAAAATGCTGACACTGTAGGGATTTCATATTCCAAGATATATTTATCACTTTTTGTAGTTCGGGTGGTTCGTATGTTTGCCCACCTTCTTTCTCTCTTTCTTTCTCCCCCACCCCTTTCCGTCTCTTTGTCTCTCTCCCCTCTCTCTGTAACAGTGAAATGCTTAATTGAAAGGTAGATTTTTGTACCCTACCTTTTGGAAGAGTCTTGAGGCACGTCTTTCTGTTTTTACCTTTCACTTGCTCGTGGGCCATCTGTGTTTAAAAAAGAAAAGAGAATGCTTTGACTGGCAGGAATACCCTGTGGGTATTATGTGGTGAATTTACACCTAGACATTGTTTGCAATACTCCTGTCTATGACTGGGATATATCATACCCGGTTAAATCCTATTTAAGCAGATTTACTGAGCAGGGTTTTTTAAATTTTTTGTTTTTATGCTGGATTTTAAAAGGACCAGTGTTTTTAGGCTTTGATGAGATTTGGACGGGATAGGGTAGTCATTTAGCCTTTTGCGTTTGCTTCTTATCAAGTAATGGACCTTCAGATGCTCGGGTCAGTTCAGAAAGCAACGTTCTTTGGGTTCCTCTTCCACAGGTCTATGCTCCGTCAGCCAGCACTGCCGACTACAATAGGGACTCTCCAGGCTACCCTTCCTCAAAACCAGCAACCAGCACTTTCCCTAGCTCCTTCTTCATGCAAGGTAAGGTGCTGCTCCTTCGAAGGAAAACTCCGCTGCACAGGGGCTTCTTGGGTCATTTGATGTCATGTAAAGGACAGAAACAAGTAGAATAGTACGTAAGTAAAGAATTTTGGAAGTCATGTTCTTCTTACCAATTGAATTCCTTAAAAATGAATGAATGAATCCAAACTCTACTAAGACTTTTTAAAACAAATTAAACTCCTTTGAGCAATAATGAGTTAATATGACATGGATGCTTCTCTTAGGACTGATGCTACCTGTGGGTCTCCCACATGCCACTGACCATTTCAGCACTTCCGTCATCCCCGAGAAGAACATGTGTATGTGTGGAAGTGTTTCAGCCCAGTGTATGTTCGGAGCGTCCTGGTTTTAGCCAACAGGGAACAAGTTGTCTTCATAACTTCATATAAAATTTTCAGCTACTTATTAATTTGTAGGTGAGAACATGGGTCCCATTTTTTGAAGCGACCCATCTGAAGGCTGGAATAATACTTGGTGAGAACTCTATCCCAACATGCTAACTGGTTTAGGGCAAAAGACTCAGCTTTGGGGGAGATAAATGTTGACCATCCCCACTTCATAGTAGGTAAGCAGATTTGTTTACTTGTGCAGTGTGTTTAGTGACATGCAGATGGATGCGTCTCCCACCTCTCCCTAGGGCTTGTAATCTTGGCCATTGGGAACATAACCCCATTCTGCTTCTTGAAAAGACACACATGTTTGAAATAACAGCCTCACCTTTAAGAATGACCACGTGGAGGTTGCCCATATGGGCTTCATCCCCGATATGCCTATGGCACTCACCGTTCAAGCAATGATCTTGATGCCAAGCTAATACCCTGAATTTACATGTGGATTTCCCAAGAACCCCTGTACTCAAGACTTTAACTCCTTGGCCTGGGTGTAAAAACCTTATTTGTACATGTCCTGCAGCGTGCTGGGGGATTGTCTTGTGCTCCTTCTAGAAGGGCCAGGTCACAGGAAGAGGAGCTCACTTGGGGCAGAGCATAGCAGGGGAACAGCCTGGTGTCTCAGAGTAGAGTGGACATGCTCAAAATCCTTCTGATTAAAGGAGATTTGTCTTCTTCCCTTCAGTGCATTAGCTTTTTCAGATTGTTAGTTCACATCTGAAATTCACATGGAAAATCTATAAAATTGAATCAGGTAGGTCCCTTGAGAATAGATAGAATTTATTCCACCCAGTACTGGAGTTCATGTTCACAAGGGTCCTTTATCTTTGTGGCCCATCCTAGGTGTAACTTCCCAAAGGGACACAGCAGGCTGCATCATTTGGGTACATTCTGTGTCATGATAAAAGGCACATTACCTTCGGCTCAAAACAGTGGCTGCTGGGCATCAGCCCCCCCTTTTCTGTGAGCAGTGGGAGAAATTGTCCCCCAGGTGCTTACAGAGGTTATCGATTCAAAGATTCATCACTCGAAAGACATTTTGATTGAGAAAATCAACAGAAGGATCCATTTCTTCTTTCTGTCTGGGAAAGTGGCACATTGCTGGAGGGGCAGGCAGATTAAAACATGAGGCTCCTTACCTAGCGGACCATACATTACATGGGGAACAAATTTGCTTTTCTGCATATGAGTACCCAAAAAGAAAAAAGAAAAAAAATTGAGTTGACATTTATGATGAGCACAATTAATCTGCACACATCTAATCCTATTCTTTCAAAACAACATTATGCCAAGATCATGGGATGTGATAAATATTAATTTCCTGTGAAAAGCATAATTTATGTAAAGTACGTATTTTTGTAAGTCTGCACCGAGTGGAGTAGTCTGTGTTAACAATCCTAAGTACGTCGCCACCCAGTGTATCACATTGTCAGAATGTTTCAGGAGACTCGTTCATTGATACATATCCTCAATTTATCTGTCATATGCATCGTCTATTTAAAATGTTAGTGATCTTGAACTTCATATTTGAATTTAAGGTGACATTTAAAACCTCTATAATCTAAGGACTAAAGCTAAAGCAAATGAAAAATTTTTTTCAAAACTCTGTGTTTTTACATTATAGCTATAGAAACAATTGCATCCTTGATCCTGTCTCAAAATAGCTTTCTTCAGTAGAGTACGGGGTGCCCTGAGAATTCAGGACTTGAGAGGAATATGCAATTAACGTGAAAGATATTCAGAGACTGTCTGGGGCATATTTTCAACTCAATACTGTGGCCTCTTATTTTTAACTTCAATTTCCATCTCCTAGTTAAAACTCCGAAGTTGTCAGAATCACAGACGCAATTTTGCTTGCATGGTTCTTAAATCTATGTAGATTGTTCCTCCCTGTTCGGAAACGTGTCCAGTTCTAAAATTCTAACTTCTGGATTTAAATACCCAGGGGAAAAGTGCCTCATAAAATAATATGGTGTCAGATTTCACTTTCCTATTGCCTAAATTTTCAAAAGGCCTTTTATTAAATAAAATGTTATAGTGAAAATAATCTTATGTTCAAGAAAGCAATACCTGCTATACATTTAACACCTAGCTCATGGTCTGGTATATATCCAACCCTTAGGAATTTTTTATTAACCTACTGAAAGAAGGAAAAAAATGAATGAATTCAGCAATAATATAGATTGTCTTTTCCCCTGCCCTTAAGAAACCAAACCAAACAATACCAATCTCTAATGATAACCTCTAGGCTACTAGGCACAGGAAGTAAAAGAAATCTGTAGGATTGTTTTTAATATGGTGTTAACACAAGGTTAACTCACATTAAAGACACTTTATATAAGTTCCATATAATTTTAAACTTCTTTTAAACTCACAAATGATTTTATAAAACCCAGAGACTCTCAAAATTGTCTGTAGCATAGTACCTGCTTTATGATATGTATGTATTCTCTGAATTACTATTAAAGGCTGAAGAGAGCCATATCCTATATATCAAAAAAGAAAAAAAAACCTAAGAGCTATATATTTGAGACTCCTCCTCCATACACACCATAATACAATGCTAATTCCAGCTTTAATTCTATTGTAGATATTAAAAAAATGAAATCTAAGACTTTTAAATCTGAGATATTACTAATTTCTTTGTTTTCAAAACTCGTAGACTTGTCAACTCTGTAATATCTTAAGTATTCTATTTTCACCTCAAAGTTTAAGAACAATTTCTTTATCATTAATTTTCATAGAATAAAAAGGGTCAAAAGACCCACGAAGTAATGTTTTCTTTAGTGTTTACCACGCTGACTCGACACAGTTCTGTGTAGAAAGAGGCTCTGTTGTTCTTTTCCAGTGGAGTTTGTGCTTTAACTTTGTTAAATGTTTATATTTGTTTGACAGTATAGAGCCACTTGGGAAGAAATAATGATGACTGTCTTCTGATGTAATCAGCTAGCCAACACAAAGATGAATACACAACAGGCGGTCATTTTCAAGTATATGAAAAAACCCTATTCTATAAGGCGAGGCTGAATGCCTCAGAAGAGTCATGGTTGTCTTTGTCCTTTACAGATGGCCATCACAGCAGTGACCCTTGGAGTTCCTCCAGTGGGATGAATCAGCCTGGCTACGGAGGAATGTTGGGCAATTCTTCTCATATTCCACAGTCTAGCAGCTACTGCAGCCTGCACCCACATGAGCGTTTGGTAAGGCAGATTTGCATGGTGATGGGAATAACACAGCCAGTTTTTCAGATCTCGCCCTCCGTCTCGCCATGCATGTGCACGAGGATTCTGCAAACCAGGGCAAAAATGGCACACAGCCATTGATCAAAGACATAACAGAATCAGATCACCTTTGTAAACCCTTCCGTCTCCTCTTTGTCATTGTTCTGTTGTTTATTGTTTTGCTCTGTGCTTTCTTTAGCGCAGTGTCAGCTTCCTTTGGCACATAAATACACAGTGTATTTAAGTTGCAGCGTTTCAGCGTTAAGGATTCTTAGTCGTTTTGTTGCTGTGTGTAGTTTTGGAGGATGTTCTGCAGAGGGCAGAGAGATGGTCAGTAGGTTTTATGCTTCACATCTGGGCATTCCCATTTTGCCTTGGCTGGCTAGTGTCAGCATTGACCTGTGTGACATACACAAAGGAAAGAGTTCGTATTTTCTATATGGTCTCATCAGTACGAGCAACCGTAGGGTTTCTACACGGATCAGATTTCCAGTTTTTAGTCTTTTAACTCTGATTCATACCCTAATGTGCCCCTGATCTTCTGTCTTGCCTCACTCCTGATGAAAACTGCTGGGTTTTAGAATGTTGCATCTTTCACTAATACAAATTTCTACTGTATTCTTCAACTGTACTCATGTATCCTCCTGTCTCTTTATTCTGAAAGAAGAACTCACCGGGCTTTTTTCTAGCCTCAGATACCACCACAGCCCAGAACCCCCTGATGAATTTAAGTGTGTCATTAAATTGGGGAAAGAGTCTAGATCATGAGTTAAGTTTGGGATGCAGGTAAGATGAGACTTGAGTTCCTTGTGCAATAACACAGCTTAAAAGATGTGTGAACCTTCAAATCCTACAAATACAAAGTGTCATGGGGGATCCAGTGACCCTTAGTGGTGTTGACATCTCTACTCTTCACCTTGTAATTTGCCCCCTTTTCTTCTTGCATATATCCATGTTTGTATTTCGTTCTCTGTTCTGATAAAGGAAATAATTCTGGATTTTTGTAATCTTATTATCATTTTGCTCAACTCCTATAGATAGAGAAAAGCTGTCTTATATCCTACTCTGAAAACCAAAGGAAAAAAAAAATTCAGAAGATCAGATTTCTGACGTCTTGGATGTAATACCTAGTTGGTCTTAGTGATAGAGATGCCGTGTGGCCAGTTAGCTTATTCATTCCTGAGGGGCAAATGGTAGAGATGGAATTGGCTGTTGTATATCATCTCCCAAGTTCAAATGTATGAATCCCAAATGTCTCAAATTTCAGCACATTTTCAGTAAATAGCAGATGACTTCATTTCAGATTTCCTGTTCTCCCACCTACTTAGAGACACTAGAGTGAAAGCTTAGAGAAACATCAACTATTATTGTACTAGAATTTCTTTTGGCTAACATTATTATTTCTCAACCATCATTTTCCATTTCTCTAGGAACCCATGATCAGAGTTACATGTGTCTCATGTAAAGCAAAGAATTTTCATTACAAATAAAAGTATTTGGTAGTATACTAACATAAGGGAACTTCAGAAGGCCATCTGATATTCATTTTCTCTTTTTATTTTTATTTACTTGTTATGTATATTTTTATTTGTTTTTCTCATTTCCTTTCCTCCCATATTGCTTGCTTGCTTTGCTTATCATGATCTAGAATTTTGAGTTAAGTGCTTTGACTTTTATCCCAGTCATGAAAAGTATCTTTAAAATGTGCTGTGATGCACAAAAAGTATAATTTCAAAATAGAAACAAACTACATTGCTTTTAGAAAAAGTTGTGTCGACCCAAACCTATATTACCAACCAAGAAGAAAGATCATTTTGAAGGAGTAACCCCACTGACTACATCATTTGTAATGCCATTTATCTATTACAAAATATAGGATTTTTAGTCTTCATACGATTAGTCCGCAAATTTCAGAGAAGAGGATTTTTTTGTTTTAAGGGGGAAATGAATAAACTCTCTGGTAATATAGACTGATGAATTTTCTCATTGATAGTGAGACTATGGAAATAATTACGTCTAGCTGTCATTGTAATTTTAGTGTGGTTAAATCTGAAAATTTTTTCCTGAAGTGACTTTGGAGAATCTGACACTGTGGGGAATAATCTGAATATACTGTCCATTAGCAGTTGGTATCCTTTCCTTTTAAAGTAATGGCAGTGCCCGACAATTGTTCTTCATAGCATTTGGCTAGTCCCATACCCAACAAAGGGACGTTTGAAAGAGAGAGTTTTCCCTGGATCATTTGGGGTATAATTTGGCTAAGTTACTATTATCTCTAAAGGTAAAACATTTTAGAAACATCATTGCCTTCTTCACTGGATGCTGTATTAAAATAAAATACATAATTATGAAGGCTAAAATCCACCCGTCTCAGTAGTGACTGTCCGTTCACTAATTTTAAGTTTTTCAGTCCCCTTCATGGGGTCAGCCTCAGTGATAGACTCCCACAGGGAACCACTACCATGTTACAGATACACACAGAATCACTCAGATGAATGGAGTTTGCGGTTAAGCTTTGGAAAGGGTTATTATAGAAGATTTAAGTTTGGAATGAGTTGGCAGAGTTCTTTTTTTGTGTGTTTTTTTGTTTGTTTGTTTTTTTAAGATAGAGGCTCACTATGTCACCCTCGGTAGAGTGCTGTGGCATCACAGCTCACAGTAACCTCACACTCCTGGGCTCAAGCTATTCTCTTGCCTCAGCCTCCCAAGTAGCTGACAATGCCCTGGGGAAAACGCCACAACACCTGGCTGTTTTTTGTTGCAGTTGTCGTTGTTTAGCTGGCCAGGGCCGGGTTTGAACCCGCCACCCTTGGTCCATGTGGCTGGTGCTGCAACCACTGTGCAACGGGCGCTGAGCCAGCACAGTTGTTTTTAAAAATAGGATGGAGTCCCCACTGTGTGGCATGATTTAGGCATGATCTTCGCACTACGGAGGGATGTAGTTGCAGGAATCTGGAATTACAGTATGAAGGACGTTCTATTGTCTTTTATTTTTTGTAGCATAAACTTTTACTCCAGTAATTCCAACTGGAGGAGGAGAGATGGATTTCGCCCTTCAGTGAACATTGGGCAATGTCAAGACGTTTTTATTGTCACAACTAGGGGGTTGACGCTACTGGAATCTGCTGTGTAGAGGCTGGGGATGGCGGTACACAGACTGTCGTGCACAGCGGAAAACTACCTGGCACCAAAGATAACAGTGCCAAGGTTGTGAAATTCTGCCTTAGGCCAAAGCATTATTTTATTTTCATGTTGCCAGTATGTGCTACCAATTAATATATTTTTTGTAATCCTTAAGTTATCAACCCATAGGTCAATTTAAAATGTCACCTATGGAAACGTTTCCAACACTTACTTTGTAAATAAACCCTAAATACACTACCAGTGGGTATCATTGGGCGTGTAAAGCCACAACACTTTGTCACACTCTTGTCACCCTGTCCCTTTGTAGCAGGCAGGACAGGCGGTCATCGCTGGAGGGAGGCACTAAGAGGTCCTCTTAGAGCTGATCCCTAATCCTCTAAAAAAGACATTATTCCCATAGCGCTGATATTCTCTGTGGTGTATTTATTATGTCTCTGAGTGACAGTAGTTTTCAAGATACTTTTCATTGTAAAATAATCTAGTGATAAATCTCATTAATTTCCTTCCACATCTAATTTTGTAGGAGTCTCTAAAAATAACTGATTTATGGGGATTGCATTGGTTTCCCCACTAAAACCTATGGGGATTAACTTTTCTTTTTATTCTGTGAACTCAGTATTAACCCTTTGTCAAATCCTGAATGACTGTCCATTTTGCATAAAGCTAAGAGAAGCCAAAATTTCTCATTGATGCGATTATCATTCCTGTCTCATCTGCTGGTTGTCGTTATTTAAATTTTTTTTTTATAATTCTCTTCCTCTGTTTTTGCTTATTTGGGACAGATTTGTAGTTTGTCTTCAGGAACTAAACGTGAAATGGGACTGTATAAAAGTGAAGCCATACTGTGTCTTTTCTCCCCTATTTTTCTTTTTCCACATTCTGTTTCTGTTTCTCCGTTTTATTTTACTGTTTAGCTCTAGAGAGAAACAGCTCCATGCTTTCCTAAGTGTGGTGTTCCATGACTGGTCCGTTCTTTCCGATTGGTTGTGCTGGGGAATGCGGCCACTCTATTATTCTTCAGAGAAATTTCAGGGACTATTTGGAGAAATCTTTAAGTGGCGAGTAGAAATGAGTTTAACAGGTGGCATGAGGAACTTTTTGGTCAAAGAAGGAGGTTTGTGAAATTTAAAAATTTAAAAAGCATTCTCGGGAACATGGAACAGGTTCAAGTGTATCATCTCAACGTCTTCACTGGAATTTTTTTAAGCTGTTCTGTTTTTGCAGGCAGAGGTAATATGTTCACCTGTCATTGGCAGACCTAGCTCAGAGGTCTAGACTCAATTCCTCGACTCTTTTGTCTGTCAAATAAGTGATATTTAAGTCCGGTGTTTCCTAACTCCGATGGCCAGTTGTTCACCGATGGACAGTTGGCGTGTCGTGTAATAACGTGTTTGGGGCTCAGCCACGGGTTGGGGGAGGCAAAGCTATGAATCTATTCTCTCCCCCCCTTAGAGAGTTTACCGCATAGGTAGATGTGTGATTGAAAGGGAAAAAGCAGCACGTAATAAGTATTAAATGGCACAGTACAAAATGTAAGTGAATGGGGACCCAGACAGAAGAGAGCAGAGTGGAGTTGGAAGTGGTAAAGGAATCTGCAGGTAAACAGTAGAACTCAAGATGAGTCTCACAAAATAAATGGGACAACACCCAAGAGACGGAGGAGCCGCTTGTGAGCAAATGCTTGGGCGGTAAGTACCTGTCACCTCTGTGTATCAGCATCACGTGCAATCTTTAATTTTGAATTAAACAATTTTAGCAGCGTCTCCTATAATGATATAAAGATCTACGTATGGTCCAGTAATACATTTCATAGGAAAGAAAAATGTATTTCAGGGAAGACTTGTACATAACTGTAACACATTCAAATGCCTGTGAGAACAACTTTTGAAGCTTTTTTTTTTTATCTTGCGAAGGAAAATAGCTGGGTATATCTTTGCAAATGACTGTTTCCCTATTAGTGACCTGCTTACTCTCAGGCAGACGTGTAGATAGCAAGTAATTTGCCACCTTACGAGCACTGGAATGTGCCCCAAGAAACGTAGCTTATTTGGACAACTGATAGAATAATTGAACTCAAAGCCACATCTTAAGCCAAATAATTTCATAGTCAGCTACATAGTAGACTGCTAACGGGGAGAACTTGTATGCAAAGAACTGGTCATCCTTAGTTTATTGCGGTTCTAATTTAATTCAGTGGAGCCACTGATTTAAGACTTTACACTATTAAATATGGTATATAACCATTAAGTGCGTTCTGAATTTTTTGAATGCCATTTTGTTCATGTTTCTGGGGTTCAGAAAGATAATCCAGTTTGGCAGGAAGAAGATTTGAGGCTGGTTACTCTTTGCCATTAGTGTCCAGGAGGTCAGGATCAAGTGCGGGGTAAGCCCCGTGATTCATAATGGTAATTCATCATATTGTAGAATCTTTTTCACTTGATCAATAGGCCATACCAAACATTAGCAGTGGGGATGGTCTTTCATGTTGCTAAAATCTCCGAAAGGATTTTTTTTTTTTCTTTTTGCAGTTTTTGGCCGGGGCTAGGTTTGAACCCGCCACCTCCGGCATATGGGGCTGGTGCCCTACTCACTGAGCCACAGGCGCCACCAAGGATTTTAAGCAGGAGTTTGTAGATTTAGAGATTGTGACCACCACGTCCTGTGTTGTCATTATCCTCCCCCACACTGGGTGCAAACTCCAACCGTGTATCTACGTATTTAATATTTGAAAAATGGAAGCTGTCACATCTAAGAAAGATGTGTTCTTGGATATTTTGAAATTCTAAATGTTGTCTCCATTGCAAAATGGAGAGTTCTGAAAGAAGTATTTGAAAACTGACTTGTTGACTATCTTATGATTAAATGTGGCCTCCTGTTTCTGCCTCTTGCTTCAGAGCTATCCATCACACTCCTCAGCAGACATCAATTCCAGTCTTCCTCCGATGTCCACTTTCCACCGTAGTGGGACAAACCATTACAGCACCTCTTCCTGCACGCCTCCTGCCAACGGGACAGACAGTATAATGGGTGAGTCGCAGAAATGCCAAGTCTCCTGCCAGCAGTCAATGTCAGGCTGTGATAATGGAGGTCCTCTTTCCCCCCTTGTAACTGTATAGCAATCGGCAATAAATATTTGTCATGTAATTGAACAAATAAACGAACCAGACACATAATCACTGGCTTCGTCATATCAGTTTTGTTGTCACAAGAAACTGAAATTTGGCTACTTTGCCTATTGGGAGTCCTTAGATTAAAGAAGGGTTTAAATACAACAAAACTACCTGGCTCTTCACACTCAGAGACAGTGAACAAAGTGAACTTTTCCTAAGTTTGAGCCCATGAAGACAGTGAGATGGGGGTATGACAGCAACTTGTAACCGTAGTTATTAACCAGTTTTCAAATTTCAGTCACTGTCCTGAGCTCTTCCAAAGTCTAGTTTCTATGCAATTCTCAGCTGACCATTAATAACTAGGTAAACTTGACCTCCTAGAGAATCAAGTGGGAGTCCCTCAGAGTGGGTGAAGTATTTGCTCACTTAGGAGAGCAGAGATACCTAGGCACATGGGCCAGAATTTATTTGCTCGTTTTTTCCTGAGGAAATTTACCAACGATTTAAAGCTCAAGAATTATGCCGCTGCCATGAACTGAGCCGTCATTTTCTCATTTTTTGGTGATGTCCATTGTGGTCCTTTCCCCAGAACAGAGGTTGTCCCACCAACACGCTGCCCTTGAGGGAAGAGCTAGGTAGGAGGTCCAGCTGCCTCTGGAGGGAATCAGAGTGGGTAGGGAGGCAGGCCCCCCCTTATTTTATTGTTTAGGATTCATTGAGGGTACAAAGAATTAGGTTACACTGATTGCATTTGTTAGGTAAAGTCCCTCTTACAACGGTGTCCCAACCCCAAGAGGTGTGCCCCATACTGTGACTTCCCTCCCTCTTCCCTCTCTCTCATTCCTCCCCCACACCTTGTATCAGATCATCTGCTGCCTTCGTATTGGAATTGAGTACATTGGATTCTTGCTTCTCCATTTTCACGATGTTTTACTAAGAAGAATGTGTTCCACCACAATCCAGATGAATACAAAAGATGTAAAGTGAAGACTTTCTTTTTTGATGGCTGTATACATATATCACAGCTTATTAATTCATTCTTGAGTTGGTGGGCATTTAGGTTGTTTCTACAATTTGGCAATTGTAAATTAAGGCAGCCCCTTTTTAATCAGCCTTAACAAATTTTGTCGTTCAGATGAGCAACATGGGGTAAGGCACCAAAGCCTTATTCCAACCTCAGACTTCCCTGGGTACCACATCCTCTGGTTCTAGTTCAAATTCACCTTTGCTTGGCCTGAACATCACTCCCAGAGGGTGAGGGGGGAGAACACTCAGGGTATGTCTTTGAGAGAAGATTATGTATCAGAATAATACTACTGTTGATTTCTCTTAGCTCTCTGCATTCACCCTCCCCACCCAAAACTTTGGGAAGTTATATGAATCACTTAGGAGGGAACGTTTTTGATGAAGGAGAAAAGATATGCTTTGAAATGTTGCAGATACAATTTCTGCCTTGATAATATCCTGCTTGCTTATTCAATAATATATTTCACACTTGAGATGAGCCATCTCACAGCCCCTCTGCTATCCTGTCTGACGAAGAAGCAAATTGAGGAAAATTTCCATTTTTTGTAACTTTTGTGAACCAGGCTTCTACAAACGTGTTGCATCTGTTTGACCTTGGAGAGAGCTCTGGACAGAGGTCACATGGGGAAGTCTGGTTAGCTCTCAATGCAGTCTTGGCTGCTTTGAAAAACAAGAAGAAAGAAAGCAGTGCAGAACTGAAAGAGTGAGAAAAGCATATTTCACTTCAGTGTGGTTTGACACATGGAAAGCCCCCGTCTGCAGTCACGAGGTCTGGTTTTGGAGAAGGATGGCTGGTCATTCATCCTCTTACATGGCAGATTTCCTGTCTACTCGTGGTTTGAGTAATCGTCCTTTTTTAGGAAGGTACAAAGGTGGAGCAAAATTTTGAGTTGAGGAAAACATACTTAGGCACTGTTCGAAAAAAACACTTTGTACATTGATTTGCAAAAGGCATCTTCCTGGGAGGGAGGGACTGAGACTTGGAACGAAGGAGGCATCAGGAGAGGGGGCAGGCCTAATCTGGGCGTTGTGGGCAGCAGAGCCCCAAGTCTGTGTGGCAGAGAGGTTTGCTTGATTGAAGCTGTCGTGTTGTGGATGAACAGAGGAAAATCTACTTCCTCGGTCTGCGCAGGGTGTATTAAGGACTCAACTACAAACTAAGGATGGACTGCACTTTTGATAGATCACAGGCCTCCATGGAAGGGTCTGGACAGTGATGTAGAAGCGGTAATTTAAAAACAGAAAAGTATGAGATTTTTGGATCCTAAAAAAAAGCTTTTTAAGAAGTTTATTACTTAAATTATTTATTTCACAATAGTGGGTGTACTTGTCAAAATGTGAAATGTGAAAACGTTTCATGACCTTTCAGGAAGTCAGTAGACATGGTAATTCAGCTTTTGGGGGAACAGACCTCTTTACTCATTTGCGTAGAATATAGATCTTACTTGAAGGGAGAACATTCTAGAATATGTCCTTCAGTTGCTGAAGTAGAGCAGAGAGGAAAATTGAAGCCCAATAATATATAGCAAGCTTTAGTGCCTGGTGTGCAAGTGGCTCATGCATCTTTGCGCTTCAGTCCTTTTAAGCTTCGGGTTGATTTTCTGAGTGTGGTACAAGTCAGCAAGGCAACATGTCTGTTTAACAGTTAAGAAGAAAAGCTTTCCCTTCTGATGTTACTGATACTTCCCCAACAAACAGTACGGATTAATAGGAGACATCTGTAGACTTTTGAAAATATTTGGCATATACTCACTCATTCTGAAATGCAGGAAATAAAGAAATATTACGTTGCCTGTATCTCAAAGAACAAACAGAGCTAATTAAATAATGGGTAAATAGGGAACACACAGCCTGACACATGTTTGAGATTACACACGATTTTGTAGAAATGACTCTAAGCGATACTAATGCCGTAAGAATGGGATTCAGGCACTAACACATGGACATCACATTTTCCAGGTTTTCTTGGTGGAAAGTTGCAAGGCCGTGCAGGCTTTTCATGCACGGCATTGATATCTTAGGAAGCTGCTTTCTTTGCAGGGGTGAGACGGAAGCTCTAGAACTGTCAGAAGATGAGCTCTGTAAGCACACTTCCCTTCCTCCTCTTCTGCCCTCTGCATCTCAAACAGGGGAGAGGCTCAAGAGGCTTATTACTTGTTTGGCCTGAGGAAGTGACTGGTTTTTATTTGGTTTTCTTTTGCCCCATAATGTGCCACATCATTTTTTGAGACACTTTTAGAAAGGATAAAGCTTACTTAGATTACATTAATGAGGGGATTAAAAAAAATAATGGTACGAGGTAGGCATTGTGGCGGACACCTGTGGTCCCTGCAACTCCAGAGGCTGGGGCTTGAACCCAGGAATTTGAGGTGCTGTGACCTGGGCTGATTCCAGGATACTCTAGCCTGGATGACAGAGTGAGACTGTGTCTCAGAAAATAAAAAACAAAAACATAATACATTGATCCATGGATTTTCAAGAGAATGTCAAGAGTAAATCTTTCATACATGACATCTGGTCCACAACTTAGCTCTCAAGCCTTGTCAGTGAACTCTGAGGATGGCGCCAGACATTTCTGGATTGGAAGGGTCTCTTCAGCACCCTGAGTAGGTGAATGTAATATAGGGGACCCAGCAGGGACTCACGGTCGTTCAGCTGTTAGCGCATCCAGTGAAGGAGGACGAGCAGGTGAGGGCTTTGGGAGTTAGCAACCTCCGTGCCCCTCTAGTGGACTCCTGAAAGTCTTTCAGTGCTGTGGGGTTTATCCCAAAGGCGGCACCGTTCAGTTCCTCCGCATGCGTCCAGAGGAGGATGTGTGGTAGGTTACCACATGCCCGCTATCAAGAACAGCAATGACCGCTGGATAGTAGCCACATCTACTTGGCTGCCCACATATATCCTTCCTTCCTGCAATGTTACACAGTAGTTCTTCCCAGTAAGAAGTAAGAGGACCCCCCTGCCTACCACAGCACAGACACTGAGACTACTCAAGGGCGCCATCTGTATACATTCACAGGGTATGACGCCTTGGGGGCTGGGCTACACCTCCTTTCTCACCCTCAGAGAGAATTAGGCATGGAACTGGCATAATGGTTGCAATAACTATTATTGTTTTATTAGTCTTTAACTGGCCTGCTTTCTCATACATGGTATTTGCCATGTTTTTAAACCTCAAACCAAACAGTGTTGAAGGAACAGGCTGGCAAGATTGATTTAATGCACCATATGCTAAAGATTACCCTGGAATATCTATCTGGTTCATGAATTAATCCGGTTTACAACTTTCACTTCTAATGACATGTTTGTATGACATGATACATTTTAGTATGTGGCTTTTCTAGTAGAAACATTGCGTCCTTTCCCCCTTGAGGACTTGGTTTCATAGTAATTTTATTATTAGAGTAGTCACATAATATTCACTTTATATTTCACAAGAATTCTGAGCCTTCAGATGCAGCTGGATGATGAACAGGCAGAGAGCACAGAGTAATAAGAATTTTATCCGGCAGTGTCAGGGCATTTTAGCTACAAAGACCACCAGTGGAGAACAGTAAACTAGTTTGATTTAAATCTTCCCCTCCATTTCCTGCCCAACTTTCCCCTGAATGCCTGGGGATTCCTCCTGCTAAAAATTAGCACAAAAGCAGCATATACTTGAGTTTTCATCCTAAAATGGTTGCAATCAGAGTGCTGGAAGTATTCCCTTTTTGTTGTCTTCATAAACAAACTGGTGGCATTGTTAATGCTGCTTCTAATAGCTTAATAACATGAGGGTCACTCCAACACAGCTCGGAAGAACCTACTTTTAAAGCACAGTATGCTTTTCTTGGGCAATAGCACTTAGTCTTCTGACCCCTTCATGATACACATGTTCTTGGCGTTGGTAAAGAGGGAGCACAGCTTCCAAATTCTGATTTTCGGTAGTTATCTTCAGGGTGTGTGCTAATGGGAATGGAATGGCCATCTCCCCAAAGCTGAAACTAAGACAGAGGGTGGTCCAGCATGTAGCCTGAGATATTTGCTTCTGACCTTTGTTTTATTTTTTTAAACAACAAGAGAAAGAAAGAGAGGCGAAGCTCTTTTTCTGCTTCATCTTCTAGCCAGCATCAACACCTGTGTGCAAGCCCCCTGAACAACACTTGGGTGGCAACCAGTGTCAAATCCTCCTACAAAATTACAGTTCCTCTTAAGCATTGCTCCTCTCCCATTCATATTTATGTTACAACTCTACTTAAAGATGGATTATTTTTTCTTTGGGGGCAAGAGAAATTGATTAGAGCTGAAATAACTTAAGAAATTGATACGGTCTTTGCCAAGCGAAGGTTGTAGTTTTCATCTTTATTTCTGTTACATGGACAGTTTGATCATTCCTAATAATATAAGCTGACAAAAACTTGAGCCTCAAATAGTAACCAAGTCCTATTATGTTAAAGCCGAAAGGTAAAGTTGATGTGTTTCAGTGAGCATGACCCCCTTCTCAATGCAAAAAAAAAAAAAAATTTGAGAATTAAAGATAAGTTTGCTTTCTGATTCTGCCCTTTGATACCTCAGTCACACAGATGAAAAGAGGAGAACCCATGTAGGTTAACAGGTTGAGGGAATCTTGAAAACGTGTCTTCTCCTGTGTGTCCTGAAACAGAACCAAACGCATTCCAAGGAAAAGGGCAAACTAACCCCAACAAACTGCTTTGAAATTCAAACCCTGGGTTAGGCTCCCCAGCTGTTGCAAGGTAAATGGCTTCATGATAAAAAATAGTCTGTTCTTATCGGTGGTTTGCTGAGTAGCCTTTGTAGTTTTCTGAAACATTTTCAGGACAAGATGGGGTAAGGAGTTGATTTATTTCCTGAGTCATCTTATGGTAACTGATAGAAAGTTAAGTTAGAAAGGTAAAATTCTAAAGAGATTAGAGTGATCGTATTTTGCCTATTCTGCAGTAGGATTTTACACTATGTACTAATTAGTTTTTAAAGTGTTTCTAAAATGGTTTTATTGGTTTTCAATAATTTCTGTTTGGTTGCATGAAAATACATTTTTAAAAATATATAATCTTCACTTGAAAGTTGTTCCAAGGAAGAATTAATCTTTTGCAAGGTATTACTGTAGCAAATTTTATCTGAAATTGAAGCAATACCTTTTTCTTTTTTGGTTTAGTTTCTTAGATAATGTGATTTTTTCCCCCCTAATGTGGCTCTCAATTTTTATTTCATGAAAATCTATGTTCAAATCAATCAGATGCCACTAATTATTTTGACTGGTATGTTAATTTTTTGATTCATAATGATGAAAAGAAATATTACTTCTAGAAAAAAAAATTGCCCCCAAATACCATGTAATCCACACTGAAAAAATGTTAATGTTATACATATTCTCTCCTCTCTATCATTTTCTCTTTAGAATTGTTTTTAATTTTTTAAATGCAAAAATTCTTCTCATTTTTATACTAGATATAATTTATTTTTTATCTCATATTAAATGCTTTTAACTCACTATCTAAGCTGCTTTCACTTACCTAATTGTATGACATCAGTCATTTCAAAGAATTTGCTTGTACAGTATCAATAATCTGAAATACTAATAACGCATGTATTTTTAATATCATAAGTTTGTGCTATGAAAATGAAGTTTGTTTTGTCACAAGGTAATCACACTCTTTTTATCATATACCAATTTTATTGCGGTATTTAGCAATAAACAAATGAATATGAGCATGGGTTTTCAGAACCAAATAAAATATGTATCAAAAGATTACCTAGCTGAGATGTCCATATAAGCATGGGGAAAATAACAGGCATAATCTAACTCTGCTGAGCAGAGGTCAGAACAATGACATTGTGACCCGAAGAAGCAGAGGATTTGACCACTGTACACTCTGGGTCTGTATTTTATGAGTCTGGAAGGTGATGGCAACATGTTTGCCAGAAAGAAGGCTCTCTCGGTTCAAGGGCGGGAAAATTCTTAAAATGATGCGTGTGCAGTGAAGTTTTGCTGAGATTCATCAGTTCATTTCAGGATTTCCTTTTCTTATTTTACAAAATAGTGAAAAACATCTTCCCCTAGAACTTGAATAGGTTTCATTTAACTACTGTATCTACTTGCTAATGTTGTCACCTTCATAAATGCTATGCACCCCAGTACTTTAGGCATTCTGTTAGCACTAAAGATCTCAGAAGAACACCAGCTAGCCCACTTTTTACCACTTATTTACAAAGCCAAGATACCTTCAGAAGATGTGCGTTTTATACAGCTGGTTTTGAATTATATCCTGGAATAGCTGTCTTTTATTAACAATACTCTTTGTTCATCTACTTTATAGATAAAAAGACCAGTGTTTGAGATACTTGAGATAAACTTCATAAATATATAGACCTATTTAATCTGTGGAATTTGAGATAATAGTATAACAGTTGAAATTCTTTCAGTATGATCACAGACTTTAAGACGAGAATATATGTTATTTTAAAAAATTAAAGATATTTTCTGAATGTTGGTTACCAGAGGCTGGGAAGAGTAGGTGGAGGTGGGAGGATAAAAGTAGGAGTGATAAATGGATACAGAAATATAGTTAGATAGTTAATATGGAAGGAGAAATACTTGATAGCATAACAAAATCAACTTAGGGTATATTTTAAAACTCAAAATATGCAGTCAGAATGTCCCTAACATGAAGAAATGGTAAATGCTTGAGGTGATGGATACCCAAGTTACCCTGATTTGATTATAATGTGTCATGTCCCTGTATCGAAACATCACATGGGTAATTCCTAGGTGCCCATGATAATTCAAAATAAAAAATTTAATTAAAATATATTTTCCCTAGTTAGCCAGACCTATTGTAGACTTTTTGTTTTGCTTCACTCAGCATGGAACTCTGAGAGGAATACCCCAGTTTGCTCTGTACCCAATTTTCGTTTGAAAATAGGTGTAAATTATTGTGAGGATAGTTCTGTTTACTATTAAAAATATATAGAGAGAAAAGCTGAACTTGAAGACCCCAGAGACCTGGACTACTACACACTTTTTAGAAGTGACCGTCAGGTATCCACTTGTTCCCGGACCCCACCAACTTGTCCTGAGCAGCAAGGGGGAAAGTTACAGCAACTAAACCACTTTATCTTTAAACCAAGGTGTCAGGTTTATCTTTTATCTGTAAAAAAAAAAAAAGTAACATGAATATATTTGACATCTACCTCAGCAAACAAATTAATGCTAATTAAAGATTAATGTGTTGTAATTAGCATTAAAAATGCAATTAAATTGTGAGTAAATGGACCAGGAATAGAAAATGGTTCGACGTCTCACTGCCTGGTTTTCATATTCTGCCTTTTGTTTTTGCAGCAAACAGAGGAAGCGGGGCGGCAGGCAGCTCCCAGACTGGAGACGCTCTGGGGAAAGCACTTGCTTCGGTGAGGAAATATTGACTTTGGACTCCATCTGTCCTCTTGCAGAAGGGTGAACTTTAATCAGAAGTGGACATTTGGAGTTGTAGAAAATGAATGGCAGATAGCTTTGATTGGGGGGAAATTCTGGTTTTCTTGCATAATGATCATTGGAAATTTTGAGGACAAAGCCTGGAAGCTTCCAGTGTCTGTCTGGGTAGCCTGTCCCTTCTTCCCCAGTGATGGAAGCCGCACTCTGTCATGGGCGTGGGGATAGTCTCCCGGCCTTCAGCTTTGCGGATTTTCTGTCTCGATCTCTTATTTATCTCTGAAGTGGGATGGGTGCTCGTTGGCCAAAGTAAGTCTGACTTCACAAGGGACAGTTCTAAAACACTTTGGAAAAGGCATTGGGTGAAAAAAATAAAACAAAAATTGACAGTAACTGAGATCCATGAGGAATTGTCATGTAATTAATTGGCTGCTCTGCTTCGCCCGCCCCTCTCTGGGAAATGAGAATTGAACATCGCTTGCATGTTTCATAGTGAAAAAATGGGGTACCTTTTTGCCTAAAGGAGTATATCTAGTATTTCTCTTCCAAAGTTTCACCAGGGTCGTTTATAAATGTAGGTGGTTTTTTGTTTCTCTAAGATTTTGTCTCTTCATTTGGTTTTTCCTCACCCCTGGGAGCAAAAACAAGTTCAGCCTATATAATTAATATTGTGCTGTAAGTAAAACTTTTTATTGAATGTGGCCCTTCTCGTGCCATACAATCAAATACCTAATCTGAGTAAAAGATTTGGAAAACAAAAATAGTGCCCAAGCTCTCATTTTGCGGAAGGGGAAAGGGAAGTTCAAAGTATCTCCTTGCCTTGCCCTCAGCCACACAGCCAACTACTGGTAGAAAAAGGATTAAAATCAAAGTCTGCTAATTCTAGTCCAGCTCTTTCCCTGCCATCCCCTACCGCAGCGGTAATTTCTTCTCTTAAAAAATTGTTAAGTTTTCAGTTTGAAAATAGCGATACTATAGTTAATGGTTACGAGTATTTTATGGCATGTAAGTTTCAGATGAATTGCACTGGAAACCTTGGGGGTTAGAAATTATTCATTGTTTGTTCTGAATGAATGAGGGTTTTTTTTTCCTCCCCACTGTTTTAAGATCTATTCTCCAGATCACACTAACAACAGCTTTTCATCAAACCCTTCGACTCCTGTCGGCTCTCCTCCCTCCCTCTCAGGTAATGTATTTTAAATGTCATCTCATCATAGTAACAGTTTGTAAGAATGATTGCCCCCTCTACTTCTGCTCTAATAGGAGAAACTCACTCCCCCCTCCAAATCCCAAAACATAACATCCCTAAGCAGACAAATGAAAAGAGTTGGGGGACACAGATTACCCTGTGACAAGATAGTCATTTATACCCAGACCTTTTCTTAAAAATTAAGTGGTCTTTTCAGACTACACAGACACATGGAAAACATATTTCTTAATCTTTTCTTAGCTCTTAGAAGCCACCCAACAGCAGAGAAATGGATTCCAATAAAACATCTCAGATGAATAAACTCAGTTCAAGTAGTCATGAATATGAATATAGAATATATCGTCATCAAATATAGACTATTTAAATGGGTCGTTTCTGGCAGAAATGTAAGGCTTTCTGAATTCCATCATTAAAGTATATGCCATTGGAATGTTTGGGGAAAACAGTTGTGTGGAGTAAAAGGGATGCTTTACTCTAAAATAACAGATTGGCTTGACCTTTGTCTTCAAATTGAATAAGTATAAGTTGTAGAATTATGTCAGTAAATCATTTCACTTTTCAGAGCCCATTTAAAGAGACTCATTTCCCTTCCAGTATAAATGCTTCCATTTGGCTGGTGCCTTTCTCTTTTCTATGGAAGGAGGACAAGTGGCTTCTAAAAACAAAAAAATCAAATCACATCTGTATCAAATTAAAACCTGATCTTAATGTAGTTTATCCTGGAGTCACTTTCCTAAATTTTGCCTCCTTAGACGCTTTGTTTTCCTTGCATGCACCATTCACATGGCCCAGTATAAACTGGATTCCTTGGTAAAGAATAGATGGTTTCAGATTCCAGGAAAACTCCCAGAAGCAATGACCATGGCTTAGGTGGGCTTTAGTATCAGCCTTTTCTAAGCCTCCATGATAGGAGAGGATCCCAAAATAGAGAGAGGAGTAGCTCCACCCTAAAGTCCATGCCCAGAGAGACCAGGTTGAAACTGGGAGGAAATTGAACTGATTCTAAGAGGATAATGAAACGTTCCTCACGGTGGAAATGGAAAGTAAGGTTCGGTATTGTACTCTCCTGCTTCAGTCCCAGATTCTCAGGCTCTGAAAAATGATCACAAGTGTCAGTGCCCCCTTTTGAGACAATCAAGGGATAGAGAGTCTGAGCAGGTGGAACTCCAAGTTCCCCATTTCAAACAAAGCAGCTCTAATTTCATCTGTTTTCTAATTTGGAAGAAAAAAATGTTCTGTGGTTGAACAAAGCTTGAGAACAACTAATGTAGTCTAACCCTTTGATATTACAGATCAGTGTACCGAGGCCCAAAAAGGGTACATGACCACTCAGGTTGTACCAGTAGTGATATCAGAGCTGGTGTGAGAGTCTGCGAGTCCGCGTCTAGATAGTGGTGGGAGAGGAAAGTTAAGATGCACAGTCATTCAGGAAGACACCACTAATCCCATCACCCTGAGCTGTGTGCTCTCCGGGTCAAAGGCACACAAACAGGGCTAGGGATGCCTCTTGGTGGTCCTGTAATGCATCATGGAAGACCACATGTTAGGAAGAAAGAACTTTTATGAAGATGCAAATATGGGGACAGATTGCTATTTTCACACCGACGGCTCTGTCCAAATTCTGTCAAGAAAAGTAATTGAACAAAATATTCTATTTTTATTTAGCATAAAAATACACTTGCATGCCCAGAAAAGACAGGAAGAATGGATTTTAAAAGTGCTAACAGTGTCGGGGCATGAGACTTCGGTGAGATCATAGCTATTATTTGTTCCTATTTTGCATTATGTATTTTCTAAGTTTTCTGTACTAAATGTGTATTATTTTAAATTTAAAAGCAGTTTTTATTTTATAGGTTAGACATACACTATGTATTCTCACAGAAATCTTTTTTTACCTTCAAGTTTAGTGAATCATAAGAAAAAATATTTTCTTTTGAAGAAACTTCTTGGATGTTACTGTTATATTGGGTTTTAAATTTTCTGGCTTAGTGGATAGCTACTAACTAATCTTATTTTCTTAAAAAATTGTTGAAGGTTTATATTTTCTTAAAGATGATTTTTAAAACAGCAAAACTGTTTTCCCTTGGTGAGAAAATTCTAGTTTAACATAAACTGACCTTGGATAAAGGTCCGACAAAACCCCTCCTTTGTATTCTTAAAAATGCCCCAACTGGATAATGATCATTTTCCTTCAGTAGAGAACCCTTCTTGATAAAATTCAAAATCAGTTAAATGTTCCCTTTTTGGAAGCACCCCGAGGGAATTGTGAGTCTGTGGAAAGTCTACATATTTTACATTTAAAATGTTTTCCTTGCCCCAGAATTCTTGTATGGGGAGTTTATATGCACTTACCTTACTGTTTAAATGAAAATCAGCATTGCTATTTGTGAAAGGACTTTTTAGAATATTGATGAGTTTATTTTTAAGTTTCTGTAGATCTAATTGTAATTCCCATTTTAATATCAGCAGGCACAGCAGTTTGGTCTAGAAATGGAGGACAGGCCTCATCATCTCCTAATTATGAAGGACCCCTCCACTCTTTGGTATGTCCCCCCTGCTAACTCCCTTCTACCCATTTTCAGGTCATGCTTGTCTCTGGAAGTCCCTCTCTAAGATTCTTACTTTCTCTCATAACCTTAGGTCAATGTGAAGCACTCAGGCTTGGTTGAAGGCAGACTTATTAGACTATGCTTGTTCCTGTTCGTGAATTGTAACCCTGATGTTACCGCAGGGAAGCCCCAGGGCTGTAAATATCTAGGACCAGAAGAGAGAATAAAAACCCTAGAAGGATAACGGCTTCCTTCCCCATCTTTGGGAAATATCCCTGTCAATGATGAAATGTCTTTTCTGATACCAGAGTACTGGAGAGCCAGCTAAGATGCACGATGGGAACATTTGGTTCTGTAGACCTCTCCTTTGCTTTCCAGAACCCCAGGTTTATAGGAGGTTTCCTCTTGATCTCTGAATAAGCAGTCTACGGTTTCTTTCCTCACTCACTTTGAATTCCATGGAAACCCAGTAATATCATTAGTAGTAAAGAATTGCTTACTCTTCTAGAAGGCAATAGTTAAAAATTTCCATGGGCATAATTAATATTATACATACTCACATGATGATTCAGAGTCTAACACTTTATTCTTTCTCTACTCATGATGGATGAGGCCAGAAATATGCAGGCAGCAGCACTGGTTTATGCAGTATTTAGTCTGTACGGGAGTCAAACAGGGAGGATTGGCAGGGAGTGGGAAAAGCCTTTTAGTCCTGTCGGGCTGAGTTTTCCCTTCTTCCTGCATACTTTGAGATGAAGCCTGAGAGAGGGCAGAGATTTATCAAGAAGTTAATGTTTTCTTGTCAGTGATTCAGGGTTTCCTTTCTTCCCTTTTTGTTTATTCTTTAAGGGAAATCTAAGAGTGAAACTAGAAAGGTGGATTTTTGTCCTTTGGTGTCCTTTGTTGTGATCTTCCTTGTTGTAATGTGTGAGTCACCCGGCTGCTCATCTTAGCCCATAAAGGCGACCGCACGGTGACACACAGAGGCACCACCCAGCCCGGTGCACCTGCAGACCTCATCCAACAGCCCATGACTGCTTTAGCATTGACCGCCATCAGGTGTTCAAAACCAGGCTTTGTCCAGCTTGAGAACTACAAACACCAGGTTTATGGGTGGGAACTGTAACTTCAATTCACTGTGAATTCTGAACACTCCGGAGGGAATTCTCAAGCAGGAACTACTCTCTCCACCAGGAAGCCGTGAACCAGAAAGTAAGACAGGCACATGCGTGACTTCTGTTCATGCTTAGATTTATGCCTACAGGTATATATGGTCATTCCCATGTTTATACATTAAAAAGAAACTTAGTAGCTTGTCCAAGGTCAAATAAGTAGCAGAGCTAGCCTCCTAGGGAGGTTGTTTAAATCCCAAACCCACCAAATCGAAATGCACCGTATCATAGACTAACTACATTAGACACACATTCTTCCTGTCAATATAGAATAATTAGAAATTATTTTTCTCATGCAACAGAGCTGGTACATCTGTTCACAGAGCCCATTAGAAATCAAAGTAGATTGTAGCAGGATCCATGCAAAGAGGCACCAGATTTAAAATCAAAAGACCTGGGTTCCAGCCCTGTCTTTACCATTTCCTGGCGGTATAACACTGAATAATTAATTCACTTGATTTCTTTGAGCCCCGTTTGGACATCTCTGTGGAAGTATAATAATATCTTCCCAGCCTGCTGTCCACATGTGGAATGAGGACCCAATGAGATGGTATATTTTAAAGGGCAAGCTGGAAAATAGTAATGGATGTCATTATGGAGAACAGTGAAGAAAATGAGTACTTATCTATATGTCCTTTTTCTTCACGCAAAACTGTAGTGTACGCCTTATGTACTTGCCCAAAACTGGGATTCTGATGGCAAGGATAACAGAAGTTGGGGGGGTTGGGGGGTTTTAATTGTATAAGATAGTGACTTCTATACCACAGTAGGAGCTTCGAAATCAGAAGCCCTCAGTGAGCAGTTGCTTCAAGTCTTTGTAATTCTTCAGTCTTAAAGTTTCGTACAGAATATTTTTTTTTTTTTGGTAACCATTTTGAAGCTCACAGACACACACAGGCTAATATTGATGAGAGAAAGCAAGAAATGGGTTAAAAAAAAAAACTCAAAGAAATTATCATCTCTGTGCTCGTACCTGTCTCTGTCTTGAGACTTATGTGTCATACGGATATCAAAGACATACACTTTCAAGAACATAGAATAATTTAATTGGGAGACTCTAAATAGATTATCTTTCCGTAGTTAATTTTTTAAGCTCATTAACCTAATCCCTGCCAGAATGTTCCTTAAATCGATGAATGTTTTTGTCTTCTAACCTAAATCTAGATCTAAGCTTTCTGAAGCAAATGCAGTACCATATAGCACATGTACATTGTGATGTCCTGAAAGAATTATCCAATTGAGTTCCTTTACGGAAAAAATAACACACTATAATTGTAACATTTTCCACAGTCAATAAAAACACTATTTTTATTGTTGTTTTAAGGAAATGTACTTTATTGGACATGTACATTTAGAAACTCAGGGTGCGGTTTTTGTCAACTGAAGTTTTACTTACATAATTATGGCTCACATTTCAAACTAAATCAAATTTGGCATCATTTGTTCACCAACAGCAAAGCCGAATTGAAGATCGTTTAGAAAGACTGGATGATGCTATCCATGTGCTCCGGAATCACGCGGTGGGCCCGTCCACAGCTATGCCAGGTGGTCACGGGGACATGCACGGAATCATCGGACCTTCTCACAACGGAGCCATGGGTGGTCTGGGCTCAGGGTATGGAACCGGCCTTCTTTCAGCCAATAGACATTCACTCATGGTAAGTGACGGCAGTTGTAGGCTCTGTACGTATCACATAGAATTAGAGTTTCAGATATATATTCTTGCTGTCATTGAGATACAAGTCACTTAACATACCATATACCCAAAGTTTATCCATGCAGCTTAGAGTTTCATTAATCTTTATTGTCATATGATACTCCATTGTATGGATATACCACATTAAATGTATCGGTTCATCAGTTGATGGAGGCTGGATTGTTTCTACTCTGTGGCTATTATGAAAAATTCTTCTTTATGTACAAGTTTTTGTATAGGCACACATTTCCGTGAAGGAGTGAATTGCTGGGTTATTGCTGGCATTTGAAAGTATTTACCTTGGTGACATTGACCAAAGGATACAACTCAAGTTCATGTTAAATTGCTACTATTTCAAATATAAATAGATTTTGTTTTAAAGAAGCCAAAATAGGGCAGCACCTATGGCTCAAGGAGTAGGGCGCCAGCACCATATACTGGAGGTGGCGGGTTCAAACCCGGCCCTGGCCAAAAAAAACTGCAAAAAAAGAAAAGCCAAAATAATGCCTTTCAATCCTGAGTACAGTAGGTAGAAATATATGGTGTAATTTTTGGTATAAATACATGGCATGGGACTGTGTAATTTAATGTACCAAGCAACTTTACCACTACCTACTTATGAGTAAGTTTGTATTTTAATAATATTTCAGCAGGTTTGTCCATACTAAAATTGGAATTTCAATTTTGCTTATTACCTTTGAAGGGAATTTGGAGAGCATTCTTTTTTGGATGGTACAAAGATGCCGAGAATTTTTTTAATAAAATACCAAGTGATGACAATTAATGAGGTGACCAAATGGGTGGAAATTTAACTTTGACAGTGAATCTGTGTAGTTTTGTTCCTTACAAATTCCGACCTGATCACTAGACACCTTTGCGTCCTATTTTATCCCTGATAGGCTCTTTAAAATTTGCTTATATGAAAGTCTGTTTTCTGTTGTCACTGTAGCATGTCTTGTTTAAAGGTGGTTCCAGAAGGAAATGCAAAATAAGTGCAAATTACCGTGAGTTCTTTTAAGTTCTCCTGCAGTAGTGTTCTTCTGTCTTCCTTTGAGTTTCTCTTAATAAAAGACTAAGAGTACGATTCCGAAAGATATAATATTGAAACCTGCAACCAATTTGAAACCAAAAATACGGGTTTATAAATAGAACCAATGAACTCACTTCTGAAATGTGGAAAGATATTTTTGAATGCCAAAGCTAAATCTTTTTTTTTTCTTTTCTTTGACCTCTACCCTGAAAATTCATCACTGAGTAAAACTTGTTTGTCTATTCGTGCTAAGAGTTTACAGAAGGAAAGTCTAGATTTTAATTTAGCTTGGCCTCAGGTAATGTGCTAAATACACTTGGGATGCATATAATATGAGACTTTCATTCGTACAGCTCTTTTTTTTTAAACTACAATGTTTAAACAGTACTGCTTTTAATTAAGAAATCTGGCTTTATTAAAAGCCAGATCTGTGACTTATAACCATTTATGTATATCTGCTCTCAATCAAGAGAAAAATAGTTTAATTTCTGTAGCTGTGTTCGTTTTGCATATGTTAAACGGATGTAACATGCACCCAGGGCATTGCTTCAGAGACAGTCTATTCCATAAATATGTAAAGTTTGTTCTTAAATACCAGATGTAGGTTAAGTGGTTCTTTAAAATATTAAACTATATATAGATGCTTTTTGCAACTATTTGACCTTTGAATTGCCTCTTCTTTGAGTCTGATTCAGAGGTGGGATGGGAGAAAAAGACTAGAATTATTTTTGCATAGGGGAAGTTGGATTGACCCTGGCAGAAGGAAAGGAGAGAAGATTGAATAGAACAGTAGAAAAAGGGAAATAATTAGCCCGGATTACACAGAAATGTGCTTAGTTTGATTTGGGGAAAAATCTAGACAGAAACAATAACACCATTAGTTTTACCAATGAAGAAAGGTCCTGTGCTACCTCTGAAGACCTTTAATGTTCATTCAAGAGCGGGCAAGGAGCCGGCCAGATCATGGCAGAACTGCAAAGATGCGGCGTGTGGACAGCCTGCTGCCCTTTGAACCAAAACAAGGTTTTACACTGTTTCTCCTTCCCTCCTGAAAACCATTCGCCTGTCCCCAGAATCTGCACTCCTCAGCCCCAAACACTAATGTGTGTGAAGGAAATTGAGTTGGCATATCTTTCCTGTGCAAACTGGTATGAATTTTTAAAACAAAAACATAAGAACAAAGGAAATAGTTTTTTGATTTAGTCAGTCTGAAGTTGGCCTTTGACCGTTTGATACATTCCACAATAAAAAGGAAGTTGAAGAGGAACCAAAAAAACAAAACAAAACCCACCAACCTTCCCTATCCCCAACAACAACAACAAAAATTCAAGGAGGATACTGGTAATGTTTTCCACATTTAAATTTTAATACATGAAACAGGCTATAAAACTCTGGCCAGCTGCAGTAAATAAAGCAGCCGTGGGAGGTGTGCACCGGAAACTGGGGCAGAAAAGAGCAGTGAGAGTCTCCTTCCCAGCTACACACCTTCATTTGTTGTCTTGGAGTGGAAGAGAGTCACGGTAACTCGACACTCAGCCCAGTCCCAGTTTTGTTTGAGCAAATCTCCTTTCTGACTCTCCTTAATAATTCCTCCTGATTAAAGAATAGACAGCTTTGAATCCCGTTGACCTCTGTGCCCTTGTCACTTCCTCTCTCCCTGCCTTCTGAAAATCAAAACAAAATGGCTTGATAACTTGGAAGATGATATAAGCATTTCTTTCTGCAGCAGCTTGAAAATCGTGGTGGGGAAGACTGTGGTTCTGCCTCGGCTGTTATGTTATCTCATTTAATTGCTAACATATTGCACTCAGCTTTTGATTCATAAAATGTTTTCCTTGGAGTTCTGAAGTAGGTCTTCAGTGATTTACTAAGTATTAGTATAATGAAAGGGATTTTTTTCACAGCGGCGTGGCTCGTAACATTGGACTGAACGTTGTATACTTGCAAGCTTTCTAGATTATATTATTTGGCTGTGCTCCTTACTGCTCTAAAAGCCTCCCTGACTTTCCAGTACAAGATAAAGACCAGTTTCTTAGCCCAGCGTGTAAGATCCATTACTATTTACCAAAAGCCTTATGTTTAGCTATTACAATATGAAGAAAGTTTACCAGTAGGACCAGTGTGTGCAGGTCCAAATTACCAGAATTTGCCCTGTACATTCTCATTGGGTATTTCTGTGTCTGGCTCGACCGGCCCTGTCCACTTCTCTCTATCCATCTAATTCCCGCCCATTCTCAAAATCTGACTTAAATTCTTCTTCTTCCAGGAAGCCTTCCTGGCAGCCCCTACCCCCAGAGTCATGTTCTTTTTTACTCTCGTAGCATTATGAATCATAGCATTTCTAGGTAATTTATCTTTACCCGCTGTGCATAGCTATGTACCTTTTACAGGTATGACTTCTGCTTTACCAACTGGTGGAAATTCCTTGAGCTCCACATGTTGTACTTTGTTTCTGTCCCAGTGACTATTCAGACCCTCAGTCAAAAGGAAAGAAAAGAAACTAACATCTTCTGAGTGCCCGACAAGTGGCCAGGTGCTTTGCCAAATGCTCCCAGTCATCATCCTAGGTAGTCTTCCCGAGGGCCCAGGGAGGGTGATAGCAGGGGCCATTTGGGATGTTGGCAAAATGAGTCTTAGGAAGCGTGAACAGTTAATCTCAAGCCATGCGCTTGACTTGAGGTTTGAACTCAGGTACATCCGCTCCAAATTCATTGTTCTCTTTTCACTGTCATGCATATACTCTTGAGATTATCTAGGAGTACACCTTTGGAGAACTAATCGTAGGTGCTGGAAGCTTGTGATTTTTAAGCCTTGATAAGTGATGGTTGGCAAAAGAAGTTTCCAGGTATTCCATGGCCAGGTTCCCAGAGAAGCTCTTTTTCCAAATGTAGAATAGAGAACATTTTCTACAATGTGGTAGCATACTCAAATTAAAACCCACATTTTCTATACACTTATTCTCAAATCAACATATTTGTGCAAAGTGGCCAAGAGGTGTGAACTCTCACTACTAGGATTCTTGGTGTAGTCAGTTTTAAATTATGAAGTTAATTTTCTTACCATAACCACCCACTTTTCTAATAGAATTAAAGCAGAAATCTCTGACTGTAGGAGATTAAGGTGGCCTTGTAACTAACCTAGTTCGAATTTCTTCCCAAATATAATCCCCTCTGTATCTTAGGTAGCCCTGTAGTTAATCGTGACATTAAATTACTAGATTTCTTTTAAATCATTGAAATGGCAATTTTCCAAATATAATTCTTTCTGTTATTCTTTCACTATTCAGATGACCTAACCTCTTCTTTTACCTGAACAGGTACAAAGTCCACATCAAATGTCTTTATCTGACTCTGGTTTGTGCTCCTGGTTATTGACTGGTAGAGCCGGCAATAATGATATCATTGAGACAAAAATCCCCTGTACTATTAATATATGATATTAGTGTGGTTTCCAGATCGTTTTTGTTTTGTTTCAATAATGTATCTCAATGGTTACCACATACAGGCTCTACACTAAGACATAATCTCTGGTTTCAAGAGATTCATGGACTTGTAGGAAACAGTTAGCTTCATACTTATCCACGAGGCCCCATAAGAGGACGGGACCCAGCTGTCTTATCCTGGAGAAACAGATCACATGGTCACTTGGTAGAAGAGCAGTGTGGTCCTACGAGGAACTGCTGTAGCTGACTTAGGGATGAGGGAAACTGATGAACTCACACCCCACACCACTCCTCAAGATACTCCAGGTGGGGGGATGGTGGAACACACATCAGGAACCACCAGTGTAAGCCTTTCGTAGCCTAATTTTCCTGTTTCTGTAACATTTTTCAGTTTCACTTCGGATTCAGTAGACTTTGTCTGAAGAACATTCATTAGGTGAAGAAGCATCTTTCATTTAACATTAAATGTATGAAAACCGTTACTTCTTAGGGCTTCCTAGGACAAACAAATTAGTTTTGTTTGCATGGAGTCCTAACCACTGAATTTTAGATTCAAAAAGCACCGTAGAAGTCACTTGGCTGATTGCTCTTGTTTGCTGGTAAATGAAGACTGAGGACCAGGAAAGGGATGTGACCAAACCATGGGTATTCGCTAATTAAATCTCAGGGGTGATTAGAAACCAGACGAACCAGCAGCTAAACCAACACTCTTTGCTCTGTATCCCACCCTGCTACAGCAGACTTCCTCTTTAACCTAATACCATACCCATTCCAAAACCGTGAGTGGTTTTAAAAACTGTTCTGTTACTCTGAGTTAACTAATGAAATCCAAGATAACTCTTCTGTTGCCCCGGGGCCCCTTCCAACAAGTTACTGTGTACTCTGCCAGTAATATTTGGCAGCGGAGAGGGGCGTGGGCATTCATGTGATGTGGCATTTACTGGTATGTAGTCCTGGGAGTAGCAGGATTCAGAAAACCGCTTCTGTGTGGACCTCTTCAACAAAGGATTAACAGAGGCGTTAGCATCTTCAGTCTTCTCTTGGGCTCTCCCTGATTTTGATTTCATAAAATTCTATGTATACTTGAACTTATACTTCGTTTCTAAGCCTTTATTGCCATACACTCTCAGGGACTTCAAGAGATTATCTCCACTCAGGTCCCCCTAGGATTCTCTGCCAACCAGCCAACAAGCCTCCGTCAGCCTCCTACCTCCATCCTCCATCCTCCAAGGATGAGCATCCCCAATTGCTCACAGAGCCTGTTTCCATCAAAAGTTCGAATGTCCTGCTTCTGTCCAGCTCATATTTGCTTCTCTGTGTAGTCCTACTTTTTCTGCCCAGTACAGTTGCCCTCAATCCACACCTAACAACACTCGAGAAACTGTCAGTTATTGGAAGACAGCCTCTTCATTGTTTTTTCTCTAAAGATCTGTATCTTCAAATATTTAAACAAAAAAAGTTTTGACTCCTGTTGTGAGCCCTAGGACTTTCTAGTGCATTCTGCCTAGTCTGTCAAGAATGTTTCCCCCACACACACAACTTTTAGAATCTCAAACTGAACACAGTGCTCAAGGAATTATCTGCATGGTGGATCTGTCACCTTCTCTATAAAGGCCACCTAATAAAATCCCATTTGCTAATTCTGACACCTTCATCATCCTGCTGGCAAACATTAAATTTGTAATCAGCTGAAATCCATAAGTCACATGTCTCCAAACATTCCTTGTATGCCTCTTTTTACAGAAGCCCTGATTTCCTGTTGCAGCTGTGGTGTTTCCGGTCTCAGGGCTCATATGAGGTTCCCACTCAGTCCCATACTCTGCCGACTCTGATGCTGGCAGATGTCATGGGTGTCATCTATGCTCGAATCAAAGCTGCAGATAAAAATGTCCAGCAGAGGAGAACAGACCAGAAGGCATGAGGCGCATGTCTTAGACATGCTCTCTACACTTCTGCTGTCCTCTGGGGGTTGAGTTCCATCTCTCACCCTGGCCTGGCCCCTCCTGGAACCCAGAGGCAGTGCACCCTTCTCTCTCATCCAGAGCATTTTCACAGGGGATCAGGCGTGCAGTATGCCTGTAAATGAGAAAATGAACTGTGCTCAGAAAGACTTGTTCTTAGGTAATAAACTAAGTTTAAGACGTCCGTGCCTCCTTTTTAGAGCACTTCAAAACTTATCTTTCCATTTTATTGTTTTACTATTTATTTATTTTTTGGAGACAGAGTCCCACTCTGTTGCTCTGGGTAGAATGCCATGGCACCATCATAGCAAACAGCAACCTCAAACTCGGGCTCAGATGATCCTTTTGCCTCAGCCTCTGGTGCCCACCCCTACACCCAGTTAATATTTTCTGTTTTTAGTAGAGATGGGGTCTGGCTTTTGCTCAGGCCGGTCTCATACTCCTGAGCTCAAGCAATCCACGAGCCTTAGCCTCCCAGAGTGCTGGGAGGTTTGAGCCACTGCACCTGGCCTCAGAACTAACTTTTAAAGAGCCTATTGTAGAATTTCACCCAAGATCTGAGTCATCAACATCATTTCTCCATAGCTACTATACATGCATGTTTTTAAAGTGAGGATATTTGCCTATCTCTGGTGTTCCACCATCTCTCCTAATCTCCCCAGTTATCAAATATTTCTGAAAGAAGATCAGCAATCTCAATTCAATGTCTCAACCTGTTTCAATATCATATAGAGGGGCAGCGCCTGTGACTCAAAGGAGTAGGGCGCCGGCCCCATATGCCAGAGGTTGTGGGTTCAAACCCAGCCCTGGCCAAAAACTGCAAAAAAAAAAAGAAAGAGCTCAATATCATATAGAAAAACTTTTAAAAAAGAGGAAAAGGACTTGAAGAAATTCTTTTAACTGTGGATTAGTTATGTTTCAGAATCCTCGAGCTCACCATTTTATATTTCTATACTAATTTAAATAAAAGTCAAAAGGTTTTGAATAGCAGTGAGACCATTTAAGCTCTATTCGGCAACCCCTGCAATAAGTGGTTAGGACACGTCTCCTGCATGCCCAGGTCTCAGAGCAGTGGGTCCAAGTTAGATGTTTTTCCTCCTATTCTCCCTCTTACATATTTTATTCAACTTCAGGCCCTTTGACTTTGACATAAACAGTCACTCTGCACGTCTCCCCAAAACTCTGCTCTCTGGGTTCCAGGGAAAAACCCATCCCAGTTGTGTCTCTAGGGTTCAGAGCCATGAAATAAAAAGCAGAAACCTTGCTGTCTTCCCTACTTTAAAAATATATTTTTTAAATCTTCAAAACATATCCTATTATGTCATCATATTCTTTCACTGTTTTCTTCTTAAATAATGGAGGGAAAATTTTACATGGGCGCTTTGAATAGCACAGCAATCACCATATTTTTTATTTGAACTTTCATTGGGTTCAAAGACACAGTTATAAACTAAACATAACAATGCTTGCATTTTAAAAAATGATATTACCTTTGTTTTCTGAAGAAAATAGATTGGGGGTATTATGTATCGTATATATGAGAAAATGCACGTATGTTCATCCACTCCTTCTGTGTCTGCTGGGAGAAAGAGTCTGACCATACCAGGCTTTTATTCTGGTAGGGTGATAACTCAAGTGAGCATCTAGGAAAAGCTTCCTGGGGAAGAAGTCACTGAGCTCATACTAGAGTCTGCATAGAATTACGACAGTTAGAGGTACAATAGAACAGGCATTGCAGAGCCACGGAGTCAACATGATTTAAAAGCAAAACGAGAAATGAGTGGCGCTCGTGTGCCCACATAATCCCCCAGTGATACCAGGCCTTGCAGCCACCAGCCCAGCCTGCACTGGGTGACAAGCCCCTCCACGCACAGCCCGGCAGCTGCAGCGGTTGGCTCAGACACTTCACAGGAGAGTCCACAGGAAGAGAGAGCTTTCATGTATATTTTTTACAACCAAATTAAGTTAACTCATGGAATTTTCCACCCTTAGGAATTAAAGTAGCAACTCATGAAGTAATTCAGTTATGTCATTCATACCAAAACAGAAAATACTGGAGCAACTTGGCACTGTTTAAAAGCCAAGATTAGGCCTTGGCTATTTTATATATTTTTTCAAATTCTGTGGCCGTTGTGTTATTTTAACTTTTACTGTGGCTGTAAATTTTTTCAAATCAAAAGTATCTTAATTACTTAGAAGACAGAAGTATAAAGTGGGCCCATCATAAGAAGAGGGTTCAGGCAAAGCAGATGTAGGCAGATGTAGGAGTGAACACTGGAAAAAAAAAAAAGAGCAGTGACATTGGGGTTTCTGGAATCTGAAGGTTCTACCTAATTGCATGTGCATAATTATAGCTTCCTTTATATCCATAAATCATCTTAGAAATAGAAAGTGGAGTTGAACCAAAAGCTCTGTCCCGTGTTAGTTAAATGACATCTTTGGGGGGAGCATTGTCCTGACACGATAGCCACATTCATTTGAAAGCAGTTAATTGGACACGTTGTCAAAAGGCACAGTATTGAGTTTCCACGTTTTAATTTCGCGTTTGCCTTCTCCTCAGCTTCTGCTCACCAACGGTCTCATTTGGAGCTGCAAGTGTGTGAAAGTTATTGGAGAATGGTAGTCTCTGGCTAATGTTTCTGTAAGCTGCCCCAAATTTCCCCCTGCAGTCTAGATGGGAAACAGCTGGGTTTTGTTTAAAAAGCTGTTTTGCGAAATGTCTGAATCTTGAGATATGGAACTGAGGTCACATGAAAACAGGTGCTCCAGAACAAATGAGGAAGACTCTGGGGCCCGGCTGGCTCTGGAATCTTCTGCTTCCTAGTAGGAGGGAAGGTGGAGAAGTTTGCCCCTTTGTTTAGGACACACACATATCAATCAGGAAGGGCATTAGCAATACTGTTAGAAATTGAGTATCTTTGAACGTAATCAGCAGAATAATAAGCTTGCTATTAAAAGAAAAAAAAAGTCTGCAAATACAAGGTCTAAGGCGCTGGTCTCCTTTGGAGAATGTAAGTGCTTGAAATCCTCTTTCCACACACCCACAGTCAAGAAGAACTGCTATTTCAAATAGGTGGTATCATAACTGTGTCTTCTGGAAAGGGAGAGAAGAAAGCCGACTTGGAAAGACCCATACCGAAGCAGTTGTGAAAAAACAGGGCAAGGAACATGTGGAATCACTAAAGCCCCGTGCACGTCAGGTATTCACCAGCCTGAAGATGAAAGGAAACAAGCCTCCTCCCTTGGGAGCTGGAGGTTATTAGCAGCTGTTTATCCAGTCGGGAATAGAGATTAACATTGTAATTTTTTTTTTTTTAAGAACTAGAAGAAAATTTGTTTGGGAAGTTGGCTCTTCATATCAAGTCCTGTGCATTGCCAAAAAAAACTTCCTTTCTCAGGACTCATGTACTAGAGTTGAACAATGTTATGATTCTCTGAGAAACTCTGGATTACCAAAAAAGTCTTTCTCCATTGAATGGAACAGAAAAGGACAGAGAAATGGATGGATGTTTGCCATTGACACCTCCCCTTGTACTCTGTACAGTGTGAAACTAGCTGTTGGGTCTATTACCTGTTTTCCAGCCTAACTCTAAATGGGGTGTTTTGCCCCCACGCCTCACACACACCCCCACAGTGAATTTTGCATATGCCTACTGCTTATAAAAAGACTTTTCATGAGATATTGGGGAAGCTGCTTAGTATTCTGTAGTACTTTATTCTTTTAAGAAAGAAAAGAGAGAGAGAGTTGGATATTGGTATTTTTTTTTTCCTGATTTAATGCTCCTCTTAATGTTATTTTCTTTTATTAAACCCTTTCTTTTGCTTTTGATCTTATTTATAGCAGAGCCACTGGTCATATGGAAACTATTATTGTATAGCTGGGAGATGAAAGACTTTGTTGCAATTAAATAAGAGTGAATCCTTTGGGCCAATAATACTCACATACAGTGAGGTACCATTTGTGTCCAGAACGCCCTGCGTTGTCCCCTTTGTAGCAAAGCCACTGAGGTTTATAAAGGGCTTTACAAAAATCTGCTTTTTGTCCGAAATATGTAGTCTGACAATACAAAAACATATGTTAACACACAGACCTTATCTGTTTGCTTCTTCATACACATATAATATTTAAATAATGTTACTTATTGATAGAAACTTGGAGATTTCTGTTCAACATGATGGGGATGTTATTTAATGAACATTTTAAAAACGTATCTTTAGATAATCTATCTCAAAATTCAACCCATCATTCACAACCTATCTAAATGCCACCTCTTTCTTGAAGTAGTTCCTGATTCCCCAAACAAGTAGGTCTTGGTCATCCTTTAAAACCTACCATGAGCTTGTACATTTGTATGCCATTCCTCTGATTTGGCCTTCTATAGTAATTGTATTATCCCACCATTAAAATAGCAGTGCCTGTAAAGTAATAGACCTGTCCTTCTTTTATCATTCTCCCTGCAAATTCCCAAATAGTGCCTTACATATAGGAGACATTAAAAGGCATTTATTGAATTAAGTGGAGGGTTTATTCTTTGAAAGAAATGTGCTAAATATATATTTGACAACCTCAAGGGTCTTAGGTTTCAGACATAGTCTCAGAGATCTGTGCCGTTTGTGTCAGCATTTACTATTTGGGAAGCCTCTGATGGCACATGGTAATACTACCCTCCTATACCGTGACCTACACCCAGTCCCCCGCCCTTGGGACACCCACAACACCGACAAATAAAGCCTTCATGAAGCACAGCAAAACAAAATTGTTGAAGTGTATTCCAACCACTGTTAAGTGATGCCCTCAAATTGTATTGAGGGTAGGATCTGTATTGAATAGTCAAGGAAGGTCGTAGGGGAGCCCTGGAGATCTGCACAGTCCTGAAGGGCCAGAGTGAGGGGATCCAGGGACTGATAAAAAAGAAGCAGTGGACAAGTGAGGAGGAGAAGCCAGCCCAGCAGACCGCGCAGAGGGCTTTGCTCAGGCCTTGGTGATAGGGGAGTAAACCCAGCAAGTGAGGGACCACGGCCAGGTAACTGAAGATTGACCATGAGGAATTTAAAAATAGGGCAGCTGGAATGTTCCGGGGGGTCCAGGTGAAGGACACAGCAGCACAAGGTGGTGATCTGAGCCTTTATCCATAGAACAGAGAGTCACACTGAAGATTTAACGTACAAGGGAGCACGTGAAGGGGAGAGAATATCGCATTTAAATGGTGAATATGTAAGGAGTGATGGGGAAGAAGTGTTGCCTGAGTTTAGGTGAGCTTTACACTCTATTTGCTCTCTAAATATTTTACAGTAAGCATGTGTTTTGGGTAATACGAAAAGCATTTAAAAAATCAGGGCCAGTCACTAATGGTAATGGACCGTCCGGGCCGGCTACAGAGCGCGTTGTGAGACACGAGTGTGCGCGCCAGGGGTTGTGGCTTGCACTCATGTATCCAGACTTGCAAGTGCATAGCAAGCATCCAATGGTCTTTTTCTCTACCCTGAACAAAAGGAGCTGCTTACAGATAATTACAGGACTTTGCCATAACCTCCGTGCTAGATGGGATTGATTGACTAGGATGCAATAGCTTTAGTTCCGTGCCCCAACTTTCAGTCCTGCTACCTGGAGCAGGAAAGCGGTGGAGGGTGGGTTCTGTTCACGTCCTGGCGCCATCCTCATTCTGGTCTGCACCGAGTTACGGTTTCCACCATAGGAAAATGATGTGGAGAATTGAGGGCAGGAGTGGAGGTACAAAAGAGAGAAATGAAACAGTTTTCATAGGTGGAACTTGCGAGTTAGAAAAAGGAAGATGAACTGAAGTCAGCCTGTACCTATTTGCATCTCTTAAACTGCATATCACAGAATCTTTCTTTTTGACCAATCATTTTAACAGTCTAGGAGAGTTTAACCTATCTGATTACGTAATAAATAAGTACTGCCAAGATCAGGATCATTTAAAGCATGTTTAAATCTTCTTGAAAATTATTTCATTATCTGGAGAATAAGCATTAACTAAATCCCCAAAGATTGCACAATAAGGAATTACTTTAAATTTTAAGCACAATATAAGTGAGGCTGTGAGATCTCTGGAAAAAAAAATTAGGTGTCCTCAAGACAGGTATGAAACCTTCTCTCAATAAACATTTTAAGAATCAAATTAAAATCTAAATAAAAGAATTGAATCCGGATCTGACTTCAGCAAAGAGTCTCTTAAATGTTTAATCATGTGAATTAAACAAATTGTCTGATAGTTTTTTAAACTGAGGAACACGGAAATTACTTTTGCAGTCAAGTGTCCCAGATGTTAGGTCTTTGTCCCAAGTGGTGATTATTAGGGGTAGGTCTTGTTTTCTGCCTACTGCTGCCATTTCGTGAACTTCTGAGTTCCCATCTGTGAGCCATTAAAAAACTTTGCATGACCACTTCCCATCTCTTTAAAAGATGCACTTTTAGACTAAAAGGTATTTTGCACATTTGAGAAAATAAGTTTGCTTTCCTCTAATTTGACAGAGATCTGGCAAGATAATTGAGACTGAAATCCAGTCCTCCACACTGTCATGTATAATTGATATTTCATGGGGAGATTATAGTTCAGACACCAAAACTGTTTTCTGTATCAATGGGTTTCTAATTACGGCGAAAGCCCATCAACTTTTCTTTTGTGCTAATGGAAAAATTAAAGAGAAACATAAAATTTACCAGGACTTTTTTCTTTGTTCCATTTTCTTAGGTTTTCTTTCTTTTTTTTTTTAAGAAAAATTCTAAGCAAGATGCCATTAACAACAAATTTTATTTTGATGTATCAAAATGATTATAATCACATACTCGATTTTGTGTCATTACCGCTTGGTCTAGAAATTGATAACAAGTTTCCTAAAGTTCCCATCCTGTACGCTTTTAGAAGGATTATGGTAGAATAGATCTAACCGAGGTCTGAAAGCCTGTTTTGAAGCAGTTATCTCTGGAGATAACATTAACTAGGATTGAATAACTGCCAAATGAAATTTAATACATTTTCCCATCCATGAAATAGGCCTCTTAAATACAACAGAATAATTACTTTCACAATACTCCCTGGAAACAAAGAGAGCAAAAACATTGAATGTCTTTTTTGTTCGTGGTGTTTGTTGTTAGCTTGAGGATAAGGAGGAGGGTATTTACCAAGATGCCCCACGTGTACCCATATAAGAACAACCTTGCCTACAGCCACCTGATTTAAAGCTGCGCGTCCTTTATTTCTGTTTATGTTGAAGGGGTTGTGGCAAATATTAAATTTTATAATTTAGTTAGACATTTTTTGTTTTTTTGTTTTTTATTGTTGGGGATTCATTGAAGGTACAAGAAGCCAGGTTACACTGATGATTGCATTTGTTAGGTAAAGTCCCTCTTACAATCGTGTTTTGCCCCCAAAAGGTGTGGCGCATACCCAGACCCCACCCCTCTTGCGAACTGTGGGGTTTTTTTTCCCTCTGAGATAAAGAAAACTAAAATGATTTTCATTTCTATACGTAATATATGCATGTAACATGCTTGTACGGTCTTGTGTCTATATGTGCATATGTGTGTATGCATTTTTAGACACACACTGCTGTAGAAGAAAATCTCCAGGAACTAAGTCCCTTTTGCCCTTTAACTCCTCCTTCCCTGCGTGTGTGTGTATGGGGAGGGGGGTGTATACACACCCTCAGTCACACTGTCCAGTGTTACTTCTGGATTCAGAATCTGTTTTATATCTCTAAGTAGACACTAAGTCACTTCAGCACTCTCAGACTTAGCTTTCCTCTTTGCAAAATGAAGAATTTGGCTAAAATGATTTCCCCTGGCCTTTAAAATCTAAGTTCTATGATTTAAAAAAGTGCATTTAATATAGTAATCCTTTCTTTGGAAAGCGAGGTCATTTAAAATTATGTGATGCTTCTGTGATTCAAAAGAATTAATGCAGACATAAATAAGTATTTAGAATATTTAATTATTCTCAATGATAAATTCTCACAGAATTTAGGTACTGTATCAGAATTTGAATTTAACTTTACCTAAGATACAATGTAACTTAAATATTAGCAAGTGCCCATAGCAGTGATGATTTACCAGGCCTGTGGGAGGGACAGCCCAGGCTGCCCTATTGGACCCCATGGTCTGACCTCCCCTTCCGCTTTGGTAGCTCATTGGATCAGGAAAGCACCTGATTCGAGGGAGGCTCATTCATAGGATGACCCATGTCTGCTTTCCAATGAGCTAGGCCATCAGGTGATCTTGGCATTATGAACTTCAAATTACTAATACAGGTAATTAGCAGCAGGTACAGAAACAAAGAAGATACCAGAAGAAAGAGACTTGCCTGTAACTTGCGGGGGGGGCAGAAGCCAAGACGCCAAGGGAAGAGAGGCGCTGAATGGCCAGAGATCCCAAGAGCTCTCTGGGTCCAACACCCAAGTTATGGAAATGTTCATGGTAAATCTCCTTTTATTTTAGTAAACTTGAAGAAGTCTCTGTTCCTTACTATTAAAACTATCACACCAAATTGATGAATGCACAGAAGATTATACAAGCCCCATAAGGTCAGAGACTGCACCTGAGTTACTCATCACTCCATTCCTGATAGCTAACAAAGTGGGGAGCGTGAACTAGATTAGAAAATGTTTGTTGAATTAATAAATATCCTCCCTGATCAGTCAGTTAATAATTGTGGAGTAATTTTTAAATTTTACTTTTTTACTTTAAACATAAATATGTCTAAAACTATACATGACTATGGGGAGACTCTTTGTAAAGACTGCATAAAATTTGCAATCAGTATTAATTAACTATTTCATAAGCTGGCTTTTAACTTTATTGTTATCTATATGAAAAGCTTGTCAAAGTAGGGCTTTAAAGAAGTATGTGATGTATGGAGTTTCTAAAGCTAGGAGGTATGTACCAAACTAAAAATCAGTTTGTAAATTGAAGGAATTTTCTTTTTCCTAGTTAAATTATTAAGTATTTATTGTATGAAAGCGTACAAATCCCTGGCCTTTACATATAATGATGGCAATGTTGGTTGCTCTCTTTCTGCTTATGTTAACGATGGATTTGTGCTGACCGTTTATGGTATTTCATTCTTGGTCTCTTATGTGACCAGAAATAATGTTTCTGAAAGAGAAGTAAATGGGGTTGGGACATGTTGTCTGTGACCAAGGAAACAAGCAAAGCAAAGCTAATTCTTCAAATTGGAATCCTATTGCATAGCCACCGGCAATGGCATTGATCCTGGAGAATCAGGCTCGTTACCGCATGAATCTGGACTCATTGGAGGTCATTCATTCATGTGACCTGGAATACACATTGTAACAAGAGAGGCCTTAAGACAGAAAGGACAACTTTGTCTCTAACTTCCTTTATGGAAAAGGATTGACACTATTTGTGATGAGCTAAGACGATCTAGAGAAAATAGACGAAGTTAGGTAACACACACACACGCTTAAATCCAGACAGAAATATCATTAGAATGACTGTGTTTTCAAGTATATTTACAATGTTTAAGATTTTTCTGTCATTGTACAGGAGAAAGATTTGAAATCACATGGATGTGAACTAAATAGAACAAAGGTAATCGTGAGTGATGGGACCTGGGGTTTGGGGTCTTGAACTACATAGGCTATGACTTTCATGTAATGCACAGGTGTATTGAATTCAAACACATATACTATCTGTAATCACTATATACTTAGTATGTACCAGTTGCTTTGCATATACTATTGCTATTCCTTACAATAAACCTGGGACTTACTCTCTGTAACTTTTAGTTATTCTTTCTGCATTTGAGTAACGTTAACAATGGTTTTACAGCCAACAAGTAACCCAGTTACATTTAGAAGCTAAAGTCATGCACAGTGGCTCATGCCTGTAATCACAGCAACTCGGGAGGCTGAGGCAGGAGGATTGCTTGAGGCCAGGAGTTCAAGATCAGCCTGGTGACACAACAATACCCTGTCTCTAAAAAAGAAAGAAGAAAAAGATTACTCTAGGATATTGTTGCCTATGATTATTGTATTCTAGTCACTCAATTGCACAGTCTTTAATAATAGTTGAGGCGGGAGGAGGGCCATTGATTGGTCAGCTCTCACTTAAGTGCACAATGTGAGGGTGTACAGCACACCCCTGAGGTGAAGGGCACAACTACAGCTTGAACTTTACAAGAAATGCAAACAATGTAACTTAATCATTTGTACCCTCATATTAATCCAAAATACAAAATTTAATAATTGAGGCAAAGAAAATTAAAAGGTAACTGGTTAGAGGTTATTTTATTTTTTTCCCCTTGTGAAAACTTATGTCAGCATGCTCCAGAGGGGAAGGGGAAATTCAGGATCAGTAACTGACCAAAAACAGTATGTATTAAGCAAAAAGCAAAATACTAACCCTAAGTTATATCAAGATGCCTACAAAGAAGGTGTGAGAGTATTAATAGACTGATTCTGAAATAGGAGTATACATCTTCCGTATGCTGAAATCTGTGGTTACCTGCAGTGATTCCAACATTGAATCTTTGTGAAAATCCAAGCAGTTCCATCTATTGGGAACACCAATAAATATGAATCAGCAATAAGGTAGTTATTAATATTTACATTGATTGACAGGCATAAAGAGCTACCATTTGATCAAGGCCCATAAAATTCATGCTTACAAGCTGACATCTTAGCTTGAAGGGATAATCATTATTGATGACTCAGCCTTCTAAATGCACAAATATAAAAATCCCAATAGAAGTCAAAACCCCAATAGAAAATAGCTATCACTCTTTGGGGGAAATAAAAATACATAGAAAGAGTGAGTGAAAAGTGGTTGCAGCAATCAGTGGGCATGGTCTGCCCAGAAGAGAGTAGACTCCAGTTCCAGAGGAAAGAGAGGAGGGCCGTGCCTGCACAGTTGACTCTATGGAACTTAAGAAGCTGAAACGAGGACCAATGAGTAGAATCCACAAAGCCAATTTGTGGTGAAAATTGAATGGCTGCTTTGGGAGGGAGTCAGGATCTTCGGACATTTGAAGAACCCCCTGTAAAGCACCATTCAGAAAGTTCTGTCTTGTATCACAGCCACCAGCGGCAGATAGCACTGGATGCCCCAGATTTCTAAGCTAAAACATCCATTTATACTTCCTGATATTTGTAAGTCTTAAATGTTTTACTATTCTTGGTGATTTTTGAATCCAACAATGAGTATGATTTACGTGCTCATCTTCCGACTTATTTTTATGTGTGTGGTTTTGGAGCATGCCCGTGTGTGTGTGAGTGTGATACCTAATCCTGGGCTGCCTTTCCATAGCACGTGCTCTGGTCCTGTGATTTTGCCGTCGGTTCAGATTCTTACTGTTGGATTCTTTAGAAATACTCTCTTAAAACATTTTGGTGGAAAAAAAGTAAAGATTTATTGTGCCTTGTGATTTTATTATGTTTGGAGTAGAAGAATTAAACTTTGATTCATAGAATTGTAGACTCATGAATAAATATTTTCAACTTTTAGGCCCACCGTCCTGCAATGCTCACTTAACAAGAGGCCAAGAAAATAAGTACTTATAAATAGAATGGAAAATATTATACAAACTACTCGTGTTCTTAGTTTACAAAAGCTTAATGGTTTTGCTGTAAGGCATGTGCTATAAATTGCTGTCACAAGTTCAATGCTTCTGGACCCCAGAGTAGGTAGTAGTAGCAAATAAGCTCAGCAGTGTTTTTTTTTTTTTTCAAATCAAGTAATCATGCTATATTCTGTAATTTTATTCTTGGAAGCATAAAGAGCGTTTACAATATGGTGTCTTTCTAGGATCAGAATAATGGGAGTAAAAAATGGAAAAATGTCCAAACATCTTTGCATGGCAATGATGGCATTACTGGTGTGTTTAATAAAACCTTTATTGGTACATTTTCCGGTATGGTGGTATTGGCAGAAACAGTCCCCCTTTGGATTTGGAACTCAGCAGCTGATGAAATACAGTAAACATTAATTTGGAATGGGCTGCCAGTTTTGGAAAGCCAGGTGACATTTTATTATATTTGTACCGAGCAGGGGCTGTGTCCCATACTGCTGTAGCTTCCGCTGTCAGAGGCTTAGCTGGTATTATGGAAAAAAAAAATGGCAGGCCCGAGAATCTTATCCCCTGAAATGAAAGTCGAATGCCAAATTGAAATTCCTGTAGGATTTCCGATAGCAATGGGGGAATTGAGAAGCCCACAATTAAGCATATGGGCATTAAGATAATTGTCAGATCTGTTGGCGGACATGATAGAAGACAGATGGGTACGAATCAGTGCGCTCCACTGCAGCACCCTGGGAGACAATTTGACGTTTTACCTGCCTGAGATACCCTGCCATATTTGTCACTGAATGTACAGCACGGCATCTTACTGAGCGTTAAGTGTTTTCGCAGGGAACTATAGGTGCATGTGTGGTCCTCCAGCGCCCTCTAGTGAAACGCATTCGGGAGGATTGTTTTTCAAAGGTGGTTTTCCTTCCTCGGGGCCTTATTGTCCCTGGAAATAGCTCTTGCACCTCAGGCTCCTAGTAAACACTGTGGTCCCTCTCACCCTTGCAGGTTGGGGCCCATCGTGAGGATGGCGTGGCCCTGAGAGGCAGCCACTCTCTTCTGCCAAACCAGGTTCCCGTCCCACAGCTTCCTGTCCAGTCTGCAACCTCCCCGGACCTGAACCCGCCCCAGGACCCCTACAGAGGTAGGTCTGCCCAGGTGGGCACTGCTGACCTCCCGTAAGCACCAGTAGACCCAGTGTTGAGCCCCAGCTTACTTGGCACTTGGCCGTCAGGAAGCGCTGGCAGAAAACCAAGAATCAAATTTGGTACAGAAATGGTAAGTAAATGGGGAAGTATGTGGAACGCAGCCTGCTAATTGTGTTTCTTCGGTAACTGTTTTCCTCTGACATCCTCTGAAATCCTGGTCCTATTTCAGCAGGGAGTGAGGCAACAGACTGATGAGAGGAAATTTTATTTCAGCTATTTCCACATTTTTCTCATTCAGATCCTCTAATGTGGTTAGTTGTGGCCTGAAAATGATATTTCCAAATGAATAGGAAGGAAGGAAATTGATTTTGTTGCTTAAGATGGAAGGAAATGTAGGTACATTTAAAAAATGGAACTGGGATGGGTGCTTTTCACTCGTGAGTCATCAAGTCCTGTAATGATGACTTCATGCCAGTGACCGCAAGTGGGTTTTGGTGACACGACCCCCCACCCCCAGAAAGTTGTGCTGCAGGGGCAAGACCTGGGCCCCAGTCTCCTTTGCTGCCTGCTGGCCAGCTGACTAGAAGTCACTTAAATAACACCTCCCTCCCTTCACAATTAAAATAAGAGTCATAGCACGGCCACATGAATACATGTAGGCATTATTTCAACTATTCAACATTATGCAAATATGAGCATTATACATATGGGCATGTCTGCCCATTTTTATCTGAAGAGTAATAATTTTGTGGCCCTTTCCCTTAAAGAGCCTTTGGTTGTGCCAGCGTTATGGTAACAGTGGTGAGCCTGGCTGCCTTCCAAAGAGCCTTTGGTTTTGCTCCACTTGCCTGCATCTGTGCTTCTCAAACCGTAGTGCACATAAACACAATGTGAAGATCGTGCCAACAGGTGCTAATTCAGTAAGCCTGGGATTCTGCATTTCTCGTGGGTTCCCAAGTGGTAAGGATGCTCCATCGCGTGGACCAAATTTTGAATGAGGACATCTTAGAATACACAGATTATAAACAGAGGGAAGCCCTCAACATGCACGCTTCTAGCTGAGAAGTGAATTATTACTTTGGGGTCAACGTGTTTAAAATGTAGTGTGATTTTGAAAAGTTGAGAAATGATAATGTTTGAAATTTCTTCAGTGAGCAATAAACTGCTTTTCCATATGTACCATTTTTAAATGCTGATTACCGCTTGAGAATAAAAGGAGCCTAATTTCAGAATATCGTTAGGGCATCTATTGAAGTCTTGACTGCACATGGTTAACGTACTCCCTGGGAATTATATTTTAAGGAGATTTTTCTATTAAATCATTGCATATGGAAGAAACTCAATATAATAGCTGATATTTACTTGGGTTCTTAATCAGAACATTGAGGTGTGTGATTTTCGTGATTATGATTTTCATTGCAATTAAGTTGATGTTTTGTAGACAGTGAAATTACCATCTACTCCAAAAGATTGCAAAATAGAATTTAACCTTAGAGCCAATGCAGGGAAAACTTGTTTGCGCAGGTGCGTTTTTGAAACTTCACCAGATAGCAGGGAAAAGTGACAGGAGGATCACAGATCAGCAGTGTGAACGGGCTAGCCGGCGGCTTTGCGACCTGCGGTGTAGGCGTCGAGGCTCTGGTGTCCCTGTCACCTGGTCCCTTTCCTCCGCAGGCATGCCACCAGGACTACAGGGGCAGAGTGTCTCCTCCGGCAGCTCTGAGATCAAATCCGACGACGAGGGAGACGAGAACCTGCAAGACACGAAATCTTCCGAGGACAAGAAATTAGACGACGACAAGAAGGATATCAAATCAATTACTAGGTCAAGATCTAGGTAACAGTATATAACACTGTCGCTTCATTTAATTCCTTCACTGGACTTTGATGAAGTGAACAGAACAGGAAGAAACTATTCCGTTTTTTCCTGGCAGGTAAATCTGTAGCTGAGAAGAAAATTTCAAGGCCTGATCTAGAAGTACTAAACGTATCGTTTAAGATACCCGTACTCTAGTGAAGCCCAAAATGTCTTTACATTTATGAATTTGGACCCAGAGCCTACTACACTGAAACAATTTGTAACTGATTCAAGTGCAAATGGTTTATTTTTAAAACTATGCTTGTTCTGCAAATTTGGTCAGAAATGGTATTTTTTTTTTCCTAAAATATTTCTAAAAAGAGATCATAGCTCTGTGAAAAACTCAATTGATACAGGTACAGCTGTTACTTTTTTCTTACCTTTAGAGTAAGAAAATATTGATTTCCCAGCTTTCTCCTGAATAGGTTGATGTATGTAAGAGTAATACCTAAATTACTTCATTTTTCTTTTCCTGGGTACCCTTTTCTACAGAAAACACAACTGCAGGAAAATGCTTCTGGTTGGTTTTTTTTAGGTATCTACTATCTTTAAAGGGAAATCTATCTCCTGGAGCTTTAATCTGGTAATCAGATGGTTCTTGAAGACTGTAACACCATGTACTTTGCCTTGGTTCCCTTGGGTGGTTTTTATTTGCAAAGTAAACTAACTGTGCTAAGACTACAGCATAATTTTAGTATCCTTTTATGAATTAAGAACATGCTGCCTTTTCATGTTGCCTTTATAGTTATTGAGATAAATTACATTATGTGTCCTGCCCCAAGTTCCAAAACTGTGAACGCTTCTGGCCTTCTCCCTTCCACTAACATTACGGAGTTTCCTGACTCTCAGCCACGTTGGCAAGAAATCCCGAGGCAGGGATTTCACATCCTTAATAGCGTCTCTGTTAGCATCAGTTTAACTAGTGGCCGTAACTTATGCATATTAATGGATTCTTTGAAGTTTCAGGACAACATTTGAACTTGCTGTTGAGAAGCTTCTTATTTTAAAAGGTCACTCCGGGTGCCATTTACTTACGTATGTCTCCAAAACTGTGTTGTTAGGCAATGCTTTTCAAATCGGGGCAGTTTTATTTGCGTACCAGTTTATTTATAAGTGAATAGCCAAGTCTAATTAGTTGTTAGCCTGAAAATCTTTGAAAGACAAGTACCCATTTCCAAGGCCCCTTTGTGTAAAGCATGGGACATCTTTGATGTATAAAAGTATCACTCCAAGTTTTAGCGTCAGGACAGGCCCGGAAGAGATTTTGTTTGCTGTGACTTACTACATCCTATCTGTGTAGTGGAATACAGAAGTAAATTAATAGTAACTTTGATTTCCTTACACCAGCCGTGATCATGGGAGAGGGAGGAAAAGGGTTCGGAGCAAGGGAAAAGGATAAGAAGGTGGAGAGAGCGGCCTCTTCTGAGTGGTTCAGTTGAGTTGTGTGTTCACCAGCACACACCCGTGACAGATGTCGACATCTGGAAAGGTGGTTAAGCTGTGGGGAGAAGATGTCGTACAGGGCCTTTCTGTAGTGTCTTCCTCCTTTCCCTTAACTTTCCCTTTCACCCAGGTGTTCTTGGCTAATACTTCATCTTTAAGTGCAGCGTGTACTTGGAACCCAAGAACACTACTTCCATATTTAATCGATTGGAGCCTTTCAAGTGTAGTTGGTCCTTACTACAATTCAGAAGTTACCCAGAGATTCTCCCAAGTGGAAAATCATAAGACTTCATCAAGTGTACATGGCATTGACTACATGGTGCCCTGAAAGCTTGTAATTAATCATCTTGGTTCTGTTGAATATTTTAGACGTGTGAACTTTTGAAGTGAAAGTTAAACGTCATGGTCCCATATGGATGCCTTAATTTCTAGGCTAACGTCATTACCAATGGCATCTCCAGATTATTTCTTGTAATGGGGGAATTTATTGCCTTTCAGGGACGTTTACTTCATTTTTTTTATGTTTTTACTATCCAAAAAGGTTCTTGTTCATGTTAATTAACAACAGGTCTTATTTGCTCTTTGTTCTTTCTGTTCTGCTTTCTTGTCTTCCATGACTCCCCCCTTTTTTTACGATAGCCCTTGAAATACTTAAAACCTGGTGCCATGAAAACTTCCTCATATGATATGCTTTCCAGATGGCTCAACATTCTATTTTTCTTCCATTAAATAGTTTCTAATTTGTCATTATCACATCCGGAAATGGACCGAACTGATGTGATCTTTTCAGACTCTATTGGGTTCAATTATCCCTTCATTACAGATCATAGAATACGTAGTACATTGGTTATCATGCCCACAGTAAACTTTTGGCTTCATGTTTTGACTCACAACAAAGGCATGATCATTAGTAATAGGTAGGTGTTTGGTTTTGTATTATTTTGCGTGGCTGATAGAAATTCAGGTTTTCCCAGCTTCTGGGAATCATAAATATCTGTAACATGAGCAGCCATAGAAAGCATGTGTTCCAAACTTATATTTAATATGTAGAGAAAATGAGACTCCAGTAGGGTAAGGGGATTGACCAGGCCTCCAAAGGAAGGTAATGGTGATGCCCGGACCAAAGCCCCCCGTCTTCCCTCCACTGTGCTGGGGTCTTAACCCTGGGACTTTCTTCTCACTGCCATGTGCTTCTTCTGACCTGTCAAAATCTTTTTTTCAGTCCCTTGTTTTCCCTAGGTTTCAGATGTCACAGAATGATAGTTTTTAAAAGAAATGTTAAATATAAACAGTCTTTCTGAATTGTGGCCTCAGCGTGGGCTAGACTTAAGTTGGCAAAGACGTGCTCTGTGGGGCGTGATGGTGTCTGTGAAGCGTCGTCCCCCCTTTTGTCCCCTGCATTAGTATATGCACCCCCTGGGCCCAAACTAATGGAGCGCATCCTCCCCTGTTTGGTTTGGGGTTAATGTCTGGGAGAAATCAAATATTGTCTGTATTAAGGACTATCGTAGCCATCTACATCAGGTCAAGTGGACACAACACAAGGTGGAAAAGCTCCTGAAAACTCTGGAAGAAAGCAGAGTCATTTAGATGCCTTCTCTTCCCCACACCATTAGAAAATGTCGCGTCTCTTTTTGTCCCACAGCAATAATGACGACGAGGACCTGACGCCAGAGCAGAAGGCCGAGCGTGAGAAGGAGCGGAGGATGGCCAACAACGCCCGGGAGCGCCTGCGGGTCCGCGACATCAACGAGGCTTTCAAGGAGCTCGGCCGCATGGTGCAGCTCCACCTCAAGAGTGACAAGCCCCAGACGAAGCTGCTGATCCTGCACCAGGCCGTGGCCGTCATCCTCAGCCTGGAGCAACAAGTCCGAGGTCAGTGCAGGGGCCACCCGGCTGAGCTCGGGGAGCTGGGGCAGCAGTGGGCGGTGGGCACGTCAGCCTGGAGTGGAGCAGACGCTGCGCTCGGAAGCCGCATTCCCAGCGACTGTTGGAACCGCAGACCGTGTCTCAGTCCACAAGGCGGTGTCCCTGGCCCTGTAATGAAGGGAGAGGATTCTGTCACCCTCAGACCACACTATGACTTGCCATACGTACCTTAAAAGATCAGAGCTTAGTTGATGGGCTTTCCCAGCCTTTTCTACACTGTAGAGTGGCTGACAACTCACCAAGCAGGTCGGCCTTTACGAGCCACTGACCAAATGGATCCCCGTCGTGTGCCTTGAACTTGTTTCCCTTCTGCAGTGTAAAAACTGATCGCAAGGTCAGACGCGCGGAAAGACGGATTTCTGCCTTCCGTCACAAGTGGCGGCATTAACGAACCCCTGTGCTCTCCTCCCTCACAGAAAGGAATCTGAACCCGAAAGCCGCTTGTCTAAAAAGAAGGGAGGAAGAGAAGGTGTCCTCGGAGCCTCCGCCACTCTCCTTGGCCGGCCCGCACCCTGGAATGGGAGACGCATCGAATCACATGGGGCAGATGTAAAAGGGCAAGTTGGTTTTCAGCCATTTGTGAAATCATTCATTCATAACTTTTCACTGGTGCATCGGCCGTACCAGTCCAGTTCTACCCAAACGAACAGATATTTTTCTTTCTGGGTAAAAGAGTTTTTTTTAAAAAAATCCACTTTCTCTATTATAAATACATTAATTAATTTTTTTCTCTTTTTCCTTTTCTCAGGTCCAAGTTGCCACATTGCTTCATTAAAACAAGAGACCACTTCCTTAACAGCTGTATTATCTTAAACCCACATAAACACTTCTCCTTAACCCCCCCCTTTTTGTAATATAAGACAAGTCTGAGTAGTTATGAATCACAGACGCAAGAGGTTTCAGCATTCCCAATTATCAAAAAACAGAAAAACAAACAAAAAAAAAAAAAAAGAAGGAAAAAAGTGCAACTTGAGGGACAACTTTCTTTAACATATCATTCAGAATGTGCAAAGCAGTATGTACAGGCTGAGACGCAGCCCAGAGACTGAACGGCAATCTTTCCACACTGTGGAACAATGCATTTGTGCCTAAACTTCTTTTGGAAAAAAAAAATATAATTAATTTGTAAGTCTGAAAAAAAAAATATTTAATTTAAAAAAAATTGTAAACTTGCAATAATGAAAAAGTGTACTTCTGAAGAAAACTACATGAACGTTTTTGTTGGTGTTCAAGTCAGCTAGTGTTTATAATTACTGGATACTGAATAGGGGAAGCTCGGCTGCCCTAGTAACAAAACCAGCAAACGTCCTGATGACAACGAAGTGATGACATTAGCCATTCCTTAGGGTAGGAGGAACAGATGGATCTTATAGACCTATGACAAATATATATATAAATATATATATATAAATATATATTAAAAATTTAGTGACTATGGTAAGCTTTTGTTCATTTGTTTCAGACTTTTTTCTCCTGTAAAAAAATAGTACTGATTAACTTTTTTAAAAGAAAGATTTTACTGTAAATATGGATTTTTTTTCTTTCTTTTTTTTTTGTTTTTGTTTTTTGTTTTTTGGTCTTATTTCTGTCCCTTTCCCTGGTTTGTTCTCGTAACCTGTAGTGCCAACTCTGCTTCCGGAGGGGTAGTGCAGGGTGAAACGCTAATGTTGCTTCTCATTCATAAATAAGTAGAAAGTTGTTTCTCCAGTCTTTTGGGAACACAGGACTTAAAAGTCACATCATGTGTAGATATTACAAGCAGCATTACCAAGACGTGGCAAAAAGAGTTTGTCTGAATTGTAATGTTGCATTTGTGACCCTATTCTGGGATTTTTCAGAGGTACAAGGTTAGAATGCTACAATGTTACCACTGTGCCTTCCAATGTTTATATCATCGGAAACATAACATAATCAAAGTGGCTGTGATTTAACAAAACGATTAAAGTGTTACCTACCTGTGTAGCCGAAGTAGTGTGCAGTGAGGCGTTTCTGAATACATGGTCAGATTTTTGGAAAAAAAACAAAACAAACAAAAAAAAACAAGTAAAGTTCAAAAACTGTCAAATGAGAAAATTGCAAGTAGTGTGACAGAGCTGATTGATTTTATTGCTTTCCTTGATTTTGTTTTTTCAAAATGGGTTTACTAAAATGTAGATGACTTAACTGCCTCCTCCTTCATCTGAAAAAAAAAATGCCAATATTCAATCATCATGCAGCATTATAACAAGCCTTATAAGTCCTAAAGCATTAAGTTGCACTTTTTTGAGGAGGGGTAGTGCAGTATTTCTCTGGCCAGTATGAATGAAGTTTATACTTAACATATTTGATAGAAACTTAGATCAAGCTACGGCACAGCAATTTATCAGATAGCTAGCTTTGACGTCTGGGCACAATTGAACCAACTTCCATCGTGAATCTTTATAATGATTGACTTTGGTGTATAGTGCAGTAAACAAATAGTGCTCCTAGTTAAGTATTTGTCAGCATCCTTTTGTCTCTAACTCGTTTCTATTTTTACAGCCACACATTCTTGGCATGTATTAAGAAAAAAAAATCCCTGTTCAAGTAGTTTTTCCACCTATCAGCACTGAGTAAATGCCATAAATCCATTGAAATGGTCTAAATGTTCCATCTGTTCTCCTGTTTTGCCAGTTATATAGTAATGAAATACATTTGTAAATTTTATGCAACAAATGGCAAACGTATCATTATTTTGAAATTGTGTATGTAAAAGTTATATTTTTACATGTAGACTCTTGTTATTATGTGTTTTAATACATTGTATCAGTTTTTTGTTTTTTTAAACTGTGTGGTTTAAAAAAGAAGTCTCATTTAAATGAAATAGTGAGCTACAAGAATCTGAATTTTATGTTCATTTCTGAAAATGTAAGAACAAATAAGATAGTTACCACGTGGTCATCTTTTACAAACCCATAAACATTTTGATTAGTTGTGTGTGTGTTGAAAACTGTAAATATGTTCAGTAGAGATAAAACTAAAATACTTTGATTTGTTGATAAGTTCCTAAAATGTGGAGGTGGATTAAAAAAAAAAAAAAAACTTTAGGAAATAGCAGAAATCAAACTTCATGAAAAGTTATTTTGGGGCTTTCTTGTGAAATGTATGAACAAAGGAGCTCGAAGAAGGGCATGGAAGACAATAATGTATACTCTCCCCTCCTCTCTGAATGATGAAAACGTGTGTACTTGTTCCCTCAGTATGTTAAAAATTTCCTTTTAGTGGTACATTCTGCACTCATTTTGTATAGTCTACCAAGGCGGGTATCCCTAGGAACAAGATTATATAGGAAGCAGGTATATACTCAGATCCCATTCAGGATAAATGTACAAAAGAAATATAGTGTTTACTCTTTAGGGAACTGGAAACACTCCCTGCATTGATGTACATTTTAAGAATGGCACTTTTGATACGTGTTATCATATAGGTGCTTCCTAGAGCTGAATTAAAGTTTTCAAATCTGTAAACGAAGCAAAAAAGAAAATTAAACTGTAGTCATTTGATTATTTTTTAAATCGGTGCTTTATAGTTTGTTCTCCAAACAGAGTAAAAGCTGCAATCTGTCGTTCACCAGCTTTTGACGTATTCATTACTCTGTAATGTAATACCTCTATTGTTGAATTCCCTTTGGAAATAAGAGAAAAACTTTTCTAATAGCCACCAAAAGCTGCTCGCTACGTTCTGCTTGGTGGAGAAACACGATCTACGCCTATCCGTATTAATTGGGTTGTATCCCCATTAAAAAAGAAAAAAAGGGAATGTGGCCTTTTTAGTGTGTTTTTTCTTGGTGTTGTTTTGTAATCATCAAACCCAGGTAAGATGTTGGTATCCTGCACTGGATTTTTGAATGACATTTAGCAGAAGACAGGATGAAAGTATGAAGCAAAAATTTCATAAGGGTCCATATTACACTGTGTGTGTGACGATATGTATACTTAGGCTGGGGATCTCTCTAAGAAACTTGGACTTGAATATCAACTTGGAACAGTTGATCCACCTCCACATTCAAGTAATTTATGAATATGCAGAATAGGGATCTGTTCATCTAGAAAGTTTTACCATTTGTCTTCTGTGTAGCTGCGAGGAACACTAATGTTTATACAACTGTCAGTCCACCCAGTGGTGCAACTGGTTCTGATTCAGTCTTCCGATTCCTGTTTGTTTTTCACCTTTTCCTGTTTCTTGATTTTTTTTTTTTTTTTTTTAGTATTTGTGATCTTTGTTTCTATGAGGGGTTTGGGGAGTGGGGAGGGAGTCGAACCAAGACTTGGGGTTGAGAGGATTTTCATCTTTGCATCCAACAGGCAAAAAGTGTCCAAAAGTGAACTTGAGTCAGGAATGAAACAATTTCAGCATAAACAAGCACAAAAATTTAGTCTGCTGGCTGACTGGAAGCAAAAGAGTCAAGATGGAATATGATGAATTCCAACACAATGGGGCACCAAGGCCTTTAGGCCTCTCTCTTTATTTCGCTTTGGTTTTGTTTGTTTTTCTTTAGAGACATGCTCTTTCTCATGGAACTTGAAGAGGACTCATCTTTGTGCAGTGCTGGTTTTGCCATACCCATTTCAAGTATTATAGACATATGTAATGGTGAAAATATATGAACTGTGGCCTTTTTCATTCTTGTTACTTGTGATGCAATTAAGTGAAGATAAGAAAAAAAAAAAAGCAGAGATTTACCATGTATCAGTGCCTGGCTTTTTGTTATAAAGCTTTGTTTGTCTAGTGCTCTTTTTGCTATAAAATAGACTGTAGTACACCCTAGTAGGAAAAAAAAAAACTAAATTTAAAAATAAAAAATATATTTGGCTTATTTTTCGCAGGAGCAATCCTTTTATACCATGAATATTACAAAAAAAAAAAATTGTCAGATTCTGAATATTTCTTCTTTGTAGATTTTTGGAATCATTATGAGTCAAAGTTTGTTACTTTATTTTACTATTTAAAAGATGTTATTTTACCATGTGTTACCAAGACGAAACTGTCAGGTAGCTCTTTTGTTGGTTTTTGTTTTCGGTTTTGTTTTTTTTGTTTTTGTTTTTGTTATTTTTATTTTTATTTTTTAGTTGTAGGTCGCAGTGGGGAAAATTTTTGCGACTGTACACATAGCTGCAGCATAAAAAACTAAAAAAAAATTGTTAAAAAAAGAAAAAAAGGGAAAATATTTCAAAAAAAAAAAAAGATAAACAGTTACACCTTGTTTTCAATGTGTGGCTGAGTGCCTCGATTTTTTCATGTTTTTGGTGTATTTCTGATTTGTAGAAGTGTCCGAACAGGTTGTGTGCTGGAGTTCCTTCAAGACAAAAAAACAAACCCAGCTTGGTCTAGGCCATTACCTGTTTCTCATCTGTAGTTATTCGATGAAGTCATGTACATGACCGTTCTGTAGCAATAAATGTGCCATTTTTATAAACTGCTTCTGACACTTGTTTCATTTCATTCTGCATTGTCCATAGCGCTACGATTCTCTTCTGTAAGTAAAACAGCATCTATAGTTCATTTTCCAAGTGTTGGAGGTATTGACAGCTTAACAAACAAAACATTCAAAAAAAAATTACAGAAACAAATTTAAAGCAAAGCACATGATTGATCAAGGAAGAGATGCCCTTAATGAAAATGGAACGGGATGCACACAAAACAAAAAGGCAACTGTCTAGAGGATTAACTAATTGAAGGAGTGTAATTAGCGTGCGTGTAACAAGGAAGCTATGCATTCGAAGAGCTCTGAACTGCACCCACGTTTTCAGTTGTGCTGCAGCTTGCTAAGTCAAGTCAGCCTTAACTTTTGGATCATTTGGCCGGCTGTTTGGCAGAACATTGCAACTAGATCTTTTCAGTCGAAAAATCTAAGATGATTTATTTTGTATCACTTTGTTAAAAGCTGAACATTGTTAACCACTGTATTTATACTTTCTCAAACTATACTCCCCCCAGCACTTCTGTTCGCCTCTGTTGGCTATTCATCCACATGTAAACAACCAGGTGTGTGGGTCTTTTTTTTTTTCATTCCCCCTTAACTTGTACAAACTGACATGTGTCACCTATTACGGGAGGAAAATATGTACAGATTAAAGTTATCCAGTGTTATGTACTGTAAGTTAATATTTTTGTAGAATGGACATCGACCTCTTTGCAAAACTTAGAGGCTGTTTCAACATTGCACTGTAGAAATTGTAATATATGCAATGTAAAGGAAAGCCCGCCGTAGAAAATCACTGCGTAACAGAATGTTCTAATGGAGTACGTGGTATTTTGGGATGTCTCCAATATCGCTCTTGTATTCTTTCTAATGGGATTTAGTGACTAGTTTACCTGAAGGAAATGTTCCAACACCATTCGGTTCACATGTGAAGTGCCCTCCATAGCCAAATGTTGGGATTCTTTTTTTTTTTTTTTTTTCTTTTTGGTTGAACTGTTTCAAGATATTTAAATTTTATGAAGTTTCCAAAGATTTTGGTTGATAACTCCCTTTTACCTTCTAAATGATTTGAGATGTTCTTATGTTCTTACTGTGTGTTTTAAATATATATAAAAGAGCCACAAGCATTTAGTCTTTTAGTTATATTTGATCATACAACTACTACTAACCAGAGGTCATGAGCCTGGGTGCCCTTTTAGGATCTCTTACAACGTCTGTGGACATTGTTTCAAGGGACCACATTATAAAGTACATCAAGCTTAGACTTCGGTTCACTTACAAAGGGAAGTTAAATTGCTGGAGAAACTAAAATAGTCTCCAGAACTTAAGGAGATCCCAGTAATGTTAGAAAGGAAGACTATCCATTCACTTAAAATCAAGTGAAAGAAATTTGGATTTCCAGCTTTCAGTTGTCGACCACCTCCCCCTTGGTGAACATCCTAAGACATTTCACATGTAAGCTTCTGCAGGGGAGTCCTGGAGAACAACATCCAGAACCACGTCCTCCTTAGATGTATGTTCCCCCCCCCACCCGGGGTCATACATTTAAAGTTCACTCGGGACCCTTCACCATGCTTTGCCAGTCAGAAAATTTCTCTCTGTAAGGCATTCTCCTTCAAACTATTGTTAGTTACAAGTCCCTCATTCTTGCTGGTCATGGCCTGTGTTATATATATGTATTTAAAAAAAAAAAAAAGTCCTGTTTTGAAAAACAAGAAGAGCCAGAGTCACACGGTCTCCCTGAGAGATCGTCTAAATTGAGAAGGTTTGATGAACAAACATGACTCAAGCGAAAGTCCACAAGTCTTCAGGAGGGAAGACTCAGTGCCGCGGCTAGAAGAAAACACCAGTTACAAGCCCGTGTGTTGTGCAGTGCAGTCCTGGGTCGGTGCTGAATGCAGAGGGACAGACATTCAGGTCAGCGAGCCAGGCATTATCTAGGTATTTCTTTCAAGTGCTAGACATTATTACTGAATCTATGTCTAAATGTAACCGATGTCTGATTTAGGTTTTTTGGTTATGGAAAGATACATCTCCATTTTTGAGTTGTGGACCCTTTGAAGGTGAATGAAATCACTCCATAGGGAAATAAAGTGGGGGGCATATAGGAAATGTCACATTCAGCTTTTAAGGAACCGACAAATCTCTCTAGAGAGTCTAGGCACAGATACTTGTTCATGGATGGAGTTAAGAAAATCTGGTGTAAGGTAATGATGAAAGCGTCAATGCTCGAAAGAAAGATAGAACCAGTCCCTTGACTGAGAAGGCCAAGCCTGCCCAGAATTGGATGTGTCTGGCTTTCTGGGTAAAAGGCCCTTTGTGGAACACAGAAAATAATATGGTCCTCATTCCCATCTGTTACCCTAGATTTAGAAATCAAATGGCTTCAGCATCAGCGTGAACATTCTTCTAACAAGAACCCAGAACTCACCAAGCACAAAGTGAAAATGCTCACACAAGTCGCAGACCTGCTTGCTGGCTGGAGGTTTTTGACTAACTAGCTGAAGGGAGACGATCTCTATTGTTCTTGAGGAAAAATAAAAGGCAAAATGTGAAGAACAAGAAAATTGATTCTTTTAAGGAATTATTTCACATGTCTTTATTTGTGAGTCCAGATGAAGTCATTTTTAAGATGAGGAAAAGAAGGCAACTGAGGTGCTGTAAGTCCTTGGAGCTAAACCAAGTAGCCATTATACTGACTTTGACTTTGAGCATGCTGGCTATTGGGCTGACCTGCCTCCTGGGTGATCTGGCTCCCGATTTTTGTTCTGTTTTGAAGGAGACAGGGTCTTTCTTTGTGGCCCAAGTTGATGCAGTGGAGCGACCGTAGCTCACTGCAACCTCAAACCCCAGGGCTAAGCGACCCTCCAGCCTCAGCCGCCCAGGTAGTGAGACTACAGACACACATCACTGGACCTGGCTAAAAAATTATTTTTTAATAGAGGCAGGGTCTCACTATATTGTCCAGGTTGGTCTTAAACTCCTGATCCCAAGCAATCCTCCCACCTCAGCCTCCCAATGTGCTGGGATTGCAGGTGTGAGCCATTGAACCCAGCCTGGCTTTCTATGTATTCCTTCTGTGCCACTCCACCAGCTGTATACAGTTCCATTTTTTGTTTGTTTTGGTTTTATTGTTCCTGCTACCTTTTCATGGATTATCTTACAGGACCATTTTCTAAACTTCCCTGCAGTTCTCATTTTCAATTTACAAATTGTTGGGATATAACTAGATGTGAGAATGTTCGTGCAATAAGAGACAGCTGTTCAAACTCAAGTTTTCTCACTGGCCAGTTTTTTTTTTGTTTTGTGAGACAGAGTCTCACTTTGTCACCTTCGGTAGAGTGCTATAGTGGTGTACCCCACAGCAACCTCAAACTCTTGGGCTTAAGTGATTCTCTTGCCTCAGCTTCCCAAGTACCTGGGACCACAGGCATCCGCCACAACACCTGGCTATTTTCAGAGACAAGGTCTAGCTCTGGTTCAGGCTGGTCTCAAACCTGTGATCTCAGGCAATCCACCCGCCTCAGCCTCCCAGAGTGCTGGCCAGCCCATTTTTTTTAAAAAAAAGTAACTGTTCTTTGGAATAATTTTAGATGTATAAAATAATTGCAAAGATGAAACGTAACATTCCCATTTGCCCTTCACCCAGCTTCCCCTAAAGGTGAAATCTGTAATCATAGTATGTTTGTTACAACTAAGGCATTAACATTAGTACTTTCACAATACCCTTTATCTGCCCCAGGACCCAATCTGGACCCCACATTACTGTAGTCTGGCCCACTTGGATTTTGAGTGTGAACACAGGCAGCATAGTTGGGGTCTGCCCAGCATTCTGGGAGCTCAGAGGCTCACATCCACACACCACCCCATCAAACCGTAATAGAAAATTGCCTGACCTGCCTGTGAAAACATTTCCTCCTATTACCATCTCTCAAAAAGTCATCCCTCTGGGCAGCGCCTGTGGCTCAGTCAGTAAGGCACTGGCCCCATATACGGAGGGTGGCGGGTTCAAACCCAGCCCGGACCAAACTGTTGTGGCGGGTGCCTATGGTCCCAGCTACTTGGGAGGCTGAGGCAGGAGAATCGCCCAAGCCCAGGAGTTGGAGGTTGCTGTGAGCTGTGACGCTACGGCACTCTACCGAGGGTGATAAAGTGGTAAAAAAAAAAAGTCATCCCTCTGATGAAAAGAATTGAAGGAGTAAGACGATGAGAACAGAGAGGGAGTAGGGGAAAGGCCTGGGGCACCCAAAGCCTGAATGATTTAAATAATCACATCATTCATCCAAGAATTTATTACTGAGTGCTGATTAAGTTAAAAGCACTGAGAGATGTAAACGGCAGCAGCTCCCTTTCACAAGTCCAATTGGAAGACGAAAGACTCGTCTATGTGACCAACAGTAATTGCCCAAGGCAGGAGCAGACCAGCCACAGGGAGGCTTCAAGGTTGTAAAAGTGACCGTCGGGTGTGAGGCGCATCTGGCGGCGCAGAGCAGACCGTGGATCCCAAACAGGGGACGCCCTGTGCCCCGGGAAGAAGCGGCCTTTAAGGAGATGCCGACGCAGCCTTTCCGGCTGAGCCATTTTCTCATTTGGATCACTTTCCAGGTGCCCGAACCACACCTGCAAACCCTTGGGCACCTTCGTAACAAGCCCTGGGCGGGGGGGGACGAGGAATGGAAGGATCTGAGGAGAATGTGGGGCCGCTCCCCGCACTGCCCGGGGAAGGCGTGCCCCCCCCTCCCCGAGCTCAGCGCAGCGCTGTTCCCACGGGTCACGGTCTCAGAAGGGAATTCTGCTGACCCGACTCTCCGCCCACGAACACTTCGCAACACACCGTCAAGTCCATAAAATGCCACTTTGCCGGCCAGAAGTCCACGACCCCAGGGCACGTGTGAGCAACTACAACAGCAGGCAGAGCTGACCAGGCCAGACAGGGCTGAAATGAACCAGTGCGGGCGGCTGGGCTGGGCTCTAAGACACCTGTCCCCAGCCTTTTTGGCACCAGGGACTGGAAGATAATTTTTTCACAGACTGGGGTTAGGTGAGTGGTGCTTTAGGATGATTCCAGCACATTACTTTTATTGTGCACTTTATTATTACATTGTAATGTATAATGAAATATTTCTACCCATCGCTGGAATGCGGAATCAGTGGGAGCCCTGAGCTGTTTTCCTGGGGGTTATGAAGCTTGCCTGGCTCTCCACTCACCTCCTGCGTGGCCCAGGTCTAACAGATCAGTACCAGTCCATAGCCTGGGAGCCGGGGACTGCAGCTGTACAGTAGGACAGCCAAGATGCGAGAGGGAGAGAATCGAACCTGGGAAGTCCCCGGGGAGGAGGGGAGAAGCTGGAAGGGACAGGTGAGCGGCGGTTGGGTCTAGAGGGGCTCTCCATAATGAGAGGTGTGAGTTAAGCATGTTGTGATGAGGGGAGATACTACCTGTGGAAGCAGAGGAGGTCTGGAGGAAAAGCAATGCTATCACTATTATTTTATTAATTTTTACCAAGCTTTCCTCCAAAAGACATTTATTACAGTGACAATAGCAATAAGAGGAGAGATACTTTCCTTTCTTTCTCGTATCACAAGTGTAAGCTTATACTCTTAAGGGGGCTTGACCACCTGATACCACATAAGATGGGGGCTTGACCTCAACCATTTCTCTCATCTGTGAAATGGGGCTGCTAGTAGCTACATCGTGATGTAAATATCTTAATGGGTGTGGTGTGCTCTATCCATATAGGCACGAAGAAACAGTGCATTATGTAGAGATTGTATGACAGGTGTGTATCTACACACTCATGTCTCTAGTCACAGGACTGTATCATGGGACCCCATTCTGCCCTTATAGGCAGGAGGAGTCATCTGGATCAAGCCACGCATCTTAGAATCTACTTCGATTCCCCATTTTCTGTTACATTTAATGAAACTTCCACCCACCTAGTGCTAGAAAAATCTGAAAACAGAAGGAGCTTTTTTACAAGGAATGTGTTTGAGCCATCTCAACCTCCCGAGAGCTGTTTCCACAATGACAGCACTTCCACAAACATTTCCTTAAGCTTCACGGCACACCTAAGCAATCACTTCCACGCCTTAGGAAGACAGTAAGCAAGGCTCTGAGGCTGTGGCCAGTGCAGGTGTCCAGGGCAAAGTAACTCAGAGGCAAATCCAGGTCCGTGTGATGTTAAAGCCAGTAGAGTAGACGCTTCACGATCCCAAAGCTGTGGGAATTGTCTGGAGTTCAGAGGATAGATTCACTGCCTTGGAATAAAGCGTTCCCCAGTGTCCTTTCTCTTCAGAAGACGGCTCCACTTGTGGGACTGCAGGCCCCCTCCACCCTCCCTAATGAAGTTCTTCCTCTGCATCTGTAGGCTTTCTTCTAATCAAACCGTACAGCACACCAACAGCTTGCCCCTCCATCACCCTTCATGCACACCACAATTCCCTCTCTCTCCAATTCAAATATATCTCTTCCATCATCTGGATTCTACCTACAGTCATCCTATCAACTTGAAAAAAAAAAAAAACCAGTGCAATAAGATCTGGGGATCATAGATCTATGTGGAGTACTGGGAAGAAAGCAAACGTTACCAAAAGAAATTTAAAATCTCTTACAGAGATAAAACAATCAAGCGTAAGTGAAAGGAGAATCAATTGGAATCTCTGAGCACTTATTTTAGACTGTAACATGTATCAAAAATACAATAAGCTGGGTGTGGTAGTGTACAACTGAAATCTCCAGCTACTTGGGGGGTTTAGGTAGAAGAATCGCTTCAGCCCAGAAGCTTGAGTCCATCCAGTCTGTGCAATAGAGGGAGACTCCATCTCTAAAATAATAGAAATAATAAAAGGTAATATTTTCTCTCTTCTAAGCCCAGACAAGGCCTTATTTTATTTAATCCACATAATTCTATTAACTGGAGATTATTATTATTCTGTTATTATGTATGATGAAACTGAAGCTTACAGAAATTGACAGGTAAATGACAGGCAGGGGTAAGATTCGAATTTGAGCCATCGGACTCCTAATCCTGAAATCAGTAAAAATGGGCCTAAAATTTTGCTGTATGACATGAATGCTAGAATTAATAAGCAACTTATTTTACAACAATTCAATGAGGACTACAGAGAAACAAGAAACCCACGGGCATTAGACCAAGGTACCAATATCACACTTCCAGTGAGTGACCCTTAAGAGCAGATTTAAACGCAGAAGGATTTGATACTGAATTCTTCTCTTAGGGCCGTACATGATATTGTCTTTCCAAAGGGAGTAGAATGGAGCAAAGGTATTCCTGAGCTCAGATATCACAGGCCCTGGCCCAAGAAAGGCATCACCTTCCTGAAGAGTTCCTGAGGAGTTAATCCTCTGAGACACTCTGCACACAGAAACGTTTAATAAAGATGTGTTCATTTATCCCCTCTGCCAGCACTTACAGCAATTTGGAAGTGCCTCCTTCTGGATTGCCTGAGGCCACATAGCTAATGGCCCAGCCTGGAGGAAAAGCAGGTCTCCTTGTAACTTGCTTAGGGAACTTTCAAAGAGAAATATTTGATTTGGTACCCCATTATCATCCAGAGCACAAGGTCACTGCAGCCTGTAACTAGACAAATCAAATGTTTATTCATTGTCAAACCACTGTGGAGCACCTGCTTAGTAAAGTCTGTGCTTGCAAAAGTCACAAAGGTATAGCCCTCCCTTGGGCTGTAAAGGAGAGATGCTGGAGAGGGGGGAGGGAAATAGTCTTTTGGGAGGGAAAGAAGTAGCATGCGTTGCGTTAGGGTGGAGATGAGCCCAGAGAGCTCTCAGACTACACAAGAGCAACACCAGGGGGGTTGAGGCCGGGACAGAGCAGACAGTCGTTAGGGGAGACTTCACAGTGAAAAGAGCAATTGAAATCAAAATGAACCTGGGGTGGGGGGGTGGAGGGAATGAAATTTCCATATAGGAAAAGGAAAGAAAATTGAAAGTCTAGTGTGGTACTGAAGTGCCCATTCTGGGAACACAAAGAAATTCCAGTAGAAAGGGCGTAACTAAAGGGAGCAGCGGGAGACAGCCAGGAGTGCTGACACCAATAAGGAGTCTGGAAGTGCTTGGATCAGATTTGCGTTTTAGGAACCCCCCCTCTTCCCAACCCCTCCGTGTGTTGTGCTCTGTAAGGAGGTCTTACATAGCAGGACACTCACACCGTCAAGGTCAGAGGCAAGAGCTGACACAGACAGCCTGGGTCTATCCAATCACAGAGTCCAGCTATTCTTGCTCTCATCTGTGGTCTGGAAGCTTCAGATTCAAGGACGTTAGCCTTACAGAGAATGGCTTGACCAGCGCCTTTGTAAGAACACCCCAAAGGCCATTTGGACTATAAACATCAGGCTTGCTAAAAGAAAGCCATTTTGCTCCCCCCTTCTGGTTTGGGCTTGTTCTCTCTTAAAAGTTTAGAATTAACCTGCTGCTTGCTCACACAGCTGCCAGGAACAAGATTAGAAATGACCTTGAGGAAAAACAGATCAAGAGTCTGGATTGGGCTAACCCCAGACTGCTGATAACAAGATCCTCCTGAGGACCTATTGTTTGCTGTCAGTGATCCAGCCAGGCTTGCAGACTTGCACAAAGCTTGCTTGCTACCACCAGCTCCCTTTACCCTTCCCCTGTGTAAGTTAGGAAGCAGAGCAGATAAAATGGTCTTGAAGATGATAGTCTGACATCTCCTCAGGCTGCCCATACTCAAATAAACCACCTTCCTGCACCAACCCTCGCTCTTGTCTTTGGTTCTCGGTGGAGGTGGGGAGCACACCTGCATTGCCCATGCCATGAGAGTGCTGCAGAGGAACAAGTATGAAGGATGAGTTCCCACAGTCGGTCTGGAGTTTTCTGGAATTGGTTCTCTCATCTCATTAGATGGAAAGGCAATAATGACCCTATTTCCAGTGGGCAGAGGCACTGGTAAACCATGGCAGATAATGTCCAAACAGTTACTCAAATTATTCCTTGTGGATACCTATAATTTTTTTTTTTTTTTTTTTTTTTTTTTTGCAGTTTTGGCCAGGGCTGGGCTTGAATCTGCCACCCCTGCTATATGGGGCTGGTGCCCTACTCCTTGAACCACAGGCGCTGCCCGTGGATATGTATAATTAGGTGCCAATTGAAGTCAAGGTTCTGGGTGACTAAGTAGTTAATGGCATAGAACATTTTAATTAAAATAAGAAATATAATGGGGTTAGCTATTTGTAATTGTGTTTGAGAACTTGAGATAAGGAAAATGATGAACTTAGGGCTTTAAATGAGCAGCTCAGTGTTTGTAAAAGGGCTCTAAAAGCTCCTTCTTCTGTCTCCCTGGAAGAAGAAGGGTTTCCTTTGAAAAACAAAGAAAAGTCTAATCCTACAGCAATAGCAAAGCAAATTGAATTTCCGACTTCTAGGCAAAGGTCTCTTTTGGGACAGGGACATAGTTGAATCGGAACACTCCGAGAAGCTCAGTGCAGGGACCTTCTGAATGCTGCCAAGCCTTCCTTGGTTCTTAACAATTTGCCTGGTTGTTTGAATAAGATATGAACTTTGGTTGGTCTACACTAAATGAAGCTGAAATGCCAGAACTTCCTTTGTATCCTGCAGAGGAAAGTACCCATAAGCTTTGGAAACTAGAATGCTAGAGTATATTTATTATGCAAAATCTGCTCACCCATTTGGGCAGGGTCAAGAGGACATGATGACCTCCACCACAGTATTAAGAAATAAATTCCTAGGAGGAACTTCAGCATCCTCCAAACAATGGGTAAGACAAAATCTAAGGGTGACAGGAGCCAGATGGTGTCATTTCATTGCCAAAGGCAAGGTGGATGTGGCTTACCATTGTTTAGACTCAGAAAACAACAGCCCCAAATGAAGAGAATCCCATTGTCTCCCAAGGCCAGCCTAGCAAGACAGTCCCTCTGCCCCAAGGTAGGTCATGGAAACCAGAATCCCTTTTCTCCAACCGTAACCTAAATATACTACTCTAACTTTCCTGCTGTCTTTCTTTGCAAAAACTGGCTATAAAGAAATTATCTCAACTTTTGAAGAGATTGGCCTGGGTGAATATTTTATGAGGAGGACCCCCCAGGCAATTGAAGCAGCATCAAAAAATACACTACTGGGACCTGTTCAAACTAAAAAGCTTCTGCACAGCCAAGAACATAGTGAGTATAACAAGCAGATAGCCCTCAGAATGGGAGAAAATATTTGCAGGTTATGTCTCCGACAAAGGTTTAATAACCAGAATCCACAGAGAACTCAAACGTATTAACAAGAAAAGAACAAGTAATCCCATCTCAGGGTGGGCAAAGGACTTGAAGAGAAACTTATCTAAAGAAGACAGGCACACGGCCTATAGACACATGAAAAAATGCTCATCATCCTTAATCATCAGAGAAATGCAAATCAAAACTACTTTGAGATATCATCATGAAATCTCAAAATAAGAGATGTTGGCGTGGATGTGGAGAAAA
>CAUYRH010151748.1:0-44304 GCA_963574655.1 Perodicticus potto
TGGCATCACAGCTCACAGCAACCTCCAATTCCTGGGCTCAAGCGAGTCTCCTGCCTCTGCCTCCCAAGTAGCTGGGACTACAGGCGCCCTCCACAACGCCCGGCCATTTTTTGGTTGCAGCCGTCATTGTTGTTTGGCGGGCCCGGGCTGGATTCGAACCCGCCAGCTCAGGTGTATGTGGCTGGCGCCTTAGCCCGTTGAGCCACAGGCGCCGAGCCATAATATAGTTTGTAGTCCCAGCTACTTGGGAAGCAGAGGCAAGAAACTCGCTTGAGCCCAGGAATTGGAGGTTGCTGTGAGCTGTGATGCCACAGCACTCTATCCAGGGTGACAGCTTGAGGCTCTGTCTCAAAAAAAAAAAAAAAAAATGTGTATATGGGGTGTCACCTGTGGCTCATGGAGTAGGGTGCTGGCCTCATATGCTGGAGGTAGCAGGTTCAAACCCAGCCCCGGCCAGAAAAATAAATAAATAACAGGTTCTCTTTAAAAAAAAAAAAAGAAGTGTATATGGGCTTGGCTCTCATAGCACAGTGGTTACGATACCGGCCACATACACCAAGGGTGGCGGGTTCAAACCTGGCCCAGGTCAGCTAAACAACAATGACAAGTGCAACAAAAAATAGCCGGGCGTTGTGGCAGGCGCCTGTAGTCCCAGCTACTTGGGAGGCGGAGGCAAGAGAATCGCCTAAGACCAGGAGTTTGAGGTTGCTGTGAGCTGTGACGCCATAGCACTCTACCGAGGGGGACATAGTGAGACTTTGTCAAAAAATAAAAGGCTTTTTTCTCTCCCCCGTGTGTCTCCTCTCTCTCCTCTCCTCTCCTCTCCTCCCTAGTGCTGCTCTGCAGCTTCCCCACCAATAAAGACCTTTCATACAAAAAAAAAGTGTTTTTTTTTATACTCTCTGTAGGTAGACCCTTTTATTTTTGTCATTAGTCCCTGTAGAATACAGTACACAACTGTTTACATAGCATTTACAGTGTATTGGGTTTTCTAAGTGGTCTAGGGATGACCTGAAACACGCAAGAGGATGTGCACGCTCACACACAAACGCCACTCACCTCACAGAAGGGACGAGTGCCCTGAGTGAGGAGCTTGGTGTCCCCGAGAGGTCTTAGAGCCAACCTCAGGGATGTGAGGGTAGTTTCACTTTTCCGTCTCTGAAATTGTGAATGTGACTAAATGCTTTTTGCTTAAAGTTCACCTGCATGTCTCTCATGGGGAAGGATCTGTTCATGACTTGCCCAGGTGGGTTTTTGGGTTATCTGATTGGAGGGGCAGTGCTTGAGGTTTTTCTGTTACTGCATCTGGAAATAGATTCATAGTTAAGACCTTTTCCCCTTCCCAGGCGTAGAGGAAATTCTCTTCCCTCTGGTATTTGCAGGTGTGATTCCCTCTCATTTATAACTCCTATATACCTGCCACACCACCTAGAAGAGGGAGGCGGGAACTTGTGTTTAATTTTGTTCTCCTGGCTGTCCCTTCATCCTCATACAAGTTATCAAAATGGTAACCTTTTTTTCCTTCACTGATTGGAGATACTGTTTTTATTATGTATGAAATGTCAGCGCACAGCCCCCCTGTTCTGGATTTCATGTTGTGATTTGAATTCATGTCCTACACCCCCACACTAGCGAGCGGTAGGCATTTGACTCTGGGTCAGGCCGGCCTCTCCGTGTGAGGTGACACCAAGGCCCTGGGGCCTCCACCCCACACATCCTAGGGACTGATAGATGACAGGTACTGCTTTCTGTAACTCTTCAGGCACCCTGAGATACTTGGCCACCTAGTTACGTGCAGGGCCTATGGCATGCACATGTACACAGGTGTGTGTCTGTGTGTTCATTCGTGTGGCAGTGGGAGCAAGCAGCTTTGAAAACAGACATTCAGATTCTGTGCAGCATGACAGCAAGGAGGCTGACAGCTCCTGTGTAAAGTCTAGTTTCAGTTGGCCACCAGTGCTGAGGAGTGGGTCAGAACAGAGAAGCATGAGTCATGACATTGTCCCCTTGCAGTTCCAGGACCATGTCAAGACCTGTGGCAAGTGTCGAGTCCCTTGCAGATTCCACACTGTCGGCTGTCAGGAGACGGTGAGTAGAGGGTTGGCATTGGGCTTGCTGGGTGGCAGGCTGTTTCCTCCAACAAGGTTTTCACTTGGCCTCTGGCAGAGCTCCTTGCAGTTTCCTCCCAACATCCCTCTCAGCCCCTTTCTCAGCAGCCTCCTTGTCCCACCCCAGGTGTCTTGAGTGTCCTGGCCACAGTCCCAGGCTGTCAGCCACTGCCATCCTCTTGGTGGTCTCCTAGCGCCCCTGGCTTTGACCACCCCCTGTCCCTGAGAATGACCAGACATGAGTATCCACCTGTTGCCTTGAGCCTTCCTAGAAGTCAAGTGGACATCTCAGACTTACCACAGCATGGACCACTCTAAGGCTGCTATTCTGTGTCCCCCTCCGCCTGGTCCTCCCAGCTCCTCCAAAGAGCAGCAGCTCTCTAACCTGCAGCTCTAGCCACAGCCTTCAAGTGGATCCCTGCCCTATTTCCCATTGCTCCCCTGCCCAAGTTGTCCTCATCTCTGACCCCAAGTACTTACCAGACTTTCTTTAGACTTCTGCCTGCTCTGTTTTGCTTATAAATGGAAATCTGACCTTGGCACTTCTGCCTTAGAACCCTGTTGTGGCTTATGCCTTTATACCTCACTGGTGATTCAAAAATGTGCCCCACACCCTGTGACCTCTGTGAAGCTTCACTTCAGCTGCCTCTTCTCTGCCCTGCATACTGGCCTGCCAGGCACGTTGCACGCCTGTCAGGTGTCTACGCCTCTGTCCATGTGAAGCTCATTCCACCTATGCAGATAACACTGCCCTGAGCCAGCACTCACGTCCTGTTCCTCGTCCATCTTTCCCTGCAAAGTGGGTGCCTCTGAGGTCAGGACCCTATTGTGTCTGCTTGAGGAGCACAGGGCCTGAAGGCAGGGCCTGGCCAAGGTGTGTGCCTGATGGATGAGAGGGAGGCAGGTCATGGGTCTGGGCCTCCCTGGGCCAGCCGAGGCCCAGGCAGGCATCCCTCACAGCATCTGTAGTGGAGATGGTGCTCTTGTTTGGTGACTGATGGCATACAACTTTAGGCGTTTCACTTTTGTTTCTTTCTAATAACAGTAAAAAGGACCATAGCTGCCTCCATTCCCCTTGTCTGCGTGGGGTAGTCTCCTGCTTTCTAAATGGTGCAGTTGTTGTCTATTTCCTGCTTAGACCTGGCATTTGCTGCCTCCAAGGAACCTGGGTCCCCTGTACAGAATGAAATTTTAGAGACAACTACCTGGGCCCAGTGGTACTCATTGTTGCCGCTTTGGTCCTTATTTCTGGCCCTTTTTGTGGTCAGAAGATAAATGCACCCTGAGTCTGTGGTGATGATACTTTCCTTTCAAGCTGAGGACAAGAGTTTGCACTGTGGCCACTGTTGTGGCACACCCAGCCGCACGTGCAGCTGCAGTCTGCTTCCTCCTCAGCTCCATTGCAGTCCCAGCAGCACAGCTTCTGGGAGGAGACATGGGCATCCTCTTGTCTAGTTCTCTTGTCTCTCAGTGCCTCTAACAGGGTACACATGCAGACTCATTTGTTTCTTTTAATTTTAATTTTTTGAGTGTCTTTAACACTTTTTAATTTTATTGTGGTAGTTTGAAAACTACTGAGTAGTAAACAGATCTATAAAATATGGCATGTTAAAGAGAGACTAGATTCTACCCCTGTGTTTTGTTTTTCATCTTTCCCCTTTGAGTAAGTAATTAAAAATGGTGGTTTTTTCCTTTAATTCTTTTAAATAAAAGCAAGTGTGTCATATATGAAGGTTAATTTTCAAACATACTTGGCTTTTAGACAGCAACAAATGCTGTCATGTAAACGAAAAGGTTAAAATTTAAGACCAAGCCATGGCCAAGTCTTGGGCGTTCCTATGCTCTGACCTCTGTCCCTTCAGGTCAGCTGAGGCCCACCTATGGTTGTCCCCGGGTCAGAGCAGACGGCGCCAGCAGCCTCCCTGCCCTGTGTCCGCAGGTGGAGCGAGAGAAACAGCAGGAGCACGAGGTGCAGTGGCTGCAGGGGCACCTGGCCATGCTGCTGAGCTCCGTCCTGGAGGCAAAGCCCCTTTCGGGAGACCGGAGCCAGGTGGAGTCAGAGATCCTGCAGAGGTGTGAAGCGTTGGAGAGGAAGACGGCCACCTTTGAGAACATCGTCTGTGTCCTGAACCGGGAGGTGGAGAGGGTGGCCATGACCTCTGAGGCCTGCAGCAGGCAGCACCGGCTGGACCAAGACAAGATTGAAGCCCTGAGTAACAAGGTCTGTGCCTGCAGGGAGGAAGGCGTTATCCCTGTCCTGGCAGGTTCTAGCATGTCAGGAGTTCTGGGGCCTGGACGGCAGAACTCCATTTACAAACTCCTGTCCAGCACGGTTTCTCCAGGAGGCTTAGGCCCTGTTCTGACTCTAGGAGATTATGGAGGCTATGGGCTGGAACCTCTTCTCCCTAGCCTGAGAGGGCAGAGTTAGTGATGGCCTGTGCCTGGCACAGTCTGGCTTCTGAGTGTGCTTTCTGGCCAGCAGCCTTTGATGTGGACTTGGAGCCTCTGCCTTAGGCCAGACAGGTGGAGAGTCCTGTGAGAGGAATAGACTCAGCAGAAGGGTTGCCCAGGGTTACTCAAGAGCACTGGGGATGGCTGTCCTGGTGGTGTCCAAGACTGGTGGCTGTGGGAGGCTGGGCTCAGTGCCACTGCTCTTCCAGTGAGAGGGAAAAGGTGGTCTTGCTGCCCGGCAGGTGCAGCAGCTGGAGAGGAGCATCGGCCTCAAGGACTTGGCAATGGCTGACCTGGAACAGAAGGTCCTTGAAATGGAGGCGTCCACCTACGATGGGGTCTTTATCTGGAAGATTTCAGACTTTGCCAGGAAGCGCCAAGAGGCTGTGACTGGGCGCACACCTGCCATCTTCTCCCCAGGTTTGGTTCTAGAACTCCTGCCCCCGTGACTGCTGCTTTCCTGGGCAGCCTGGGTCCTCTTGCCCCAGTGGACACATGGAACAGTTCCCAAGGGCAGGGCTAGGATGTCCTCAGCTGCCCTCAGGAGCATCTGCACCTCCCTGAGGGGTGAGTCATATGGCTGAGGCCTGGGCAGGTGGTGTGTTCCCTTGGGCAGGAGCTAAAGTGTCAGACTGGCTGCCGTCTGGTGTGCTCCTCATCACCCGTAGCCTTGTCCTTGGGCACATGGAGCCTTAGAAGGCAATGAGGGTAGCTCAGGGGTGGGGGTGAAGCAGCAGGAGGCAGAGGTGGTTCTCAGGTGTCAGGGCTGAGCTAGTCTGACTGTCCCCTCCCCCCATGCCCATTCAGCTCCAGTTTTTGCTGAAAGCAGCCCTGTGAGGGTGTCCTCACATTCCTTTTCTTCAGCCTCAACTAACTGTGAGGCCCTTGAGGTGTGCTCCTGAGTCTCCTCTGAAAGGCACTGAGGGCGGCAGGAGTCAGGACAGAGCAGCCAAGCTTCAGGCACTCCACAGGCTGCCACTCAAGGCCTGGCCATTGTGTCCCTGCTAAGGTGCTTCAGGAGCGTGCATTGTATGTGCACTGTTTTTCATGTTTACCCACTTCTAAGATCTTAGGTTCTAGAATCGAGGCTGAGACATGGGCTCCTTTCCTCTCCTGTTTTAATTTAAAGCACTGCTAGTTAAATCCTTGAGTGCTAGGGATTGCCCTGCTGTGCTCCGCCTTGCTCATTCCAGACTGAGGGAGACCAAGGTGACATCTGGAGGGGGTGCCTCCTGTGGAGAGGCCGAGGTCCTCTGTGTGGTATGTCCTGGCAGTGCCTTCAGCAAGGGCCAGACAGGGACAAAGCTGCTCACCCTTTCTTTTGTGAGTCGAGGTGGGGGAGCATGCTCTCAGGCAGCCCGCAAGGCACAGCCCTGCTCTTTCTGAGGCATCTTTCCTGTGCCAATAGGCTAGTCCTGCAGAATTGTGCCTGTGTGATTCGGGGTCCCAAGAGCTCTGTAGTGAGAGTGAGATGAAGGGTCAGTGGTGCAGAGGCCCAGCCTCAGTAACAGTGTTCACAAGAGCCGCACTTGGGCAAGAGGCCTATTTGTGTAAAGCATCTGCCTCAGGTGATGCTGGTGAATGAGCCTGCACACAGAGTAAGAATAGTGGCTGGGAGGCTTCTGAGTGAGGTGCTGGGGACTGCGGCCAGGAGGCTACCCTGCTGGTGTCACCTGGCAGGCAGAGCTTAAGGATCACAGCCTGCAGATTTTCTTTGCACGTGATATCATGTGATGTAAAAGCACAACCTCAACCACGTTATGGTTGCTCATTTTCTTTTCTTTTTTTTTTGAGATAGAATCTCATTATGTCACCCTCAGTAGAGTGCCACGGTGTCACAGCTCACAGCAACCTCAAACAGGTGCCTGGCTGTTTTTTGTTGTTGTTGTTGTAGTTGTTGTTTAGCAGGCCTGGGTCAGGTTTGAATCTGCCAGCCTGGGTGTATGTGGCTGGTGCCACCTGTGGTTGCTCATTTTCTGTGCATCTTGGTGGTGATGAGGGACATCTGTTGACCCTGCTGTTCTGGGTTTTCATCCCGGCTGGGGCCTCTTCCAAGGAGATGGTGCTCCATGCCACAGCCCCCAGCCAGCCTGGGCTCCTTCTGTGACTTTTCCATAGGCTTGGGCACTGGGTCAGGTGGTTCTCGCCTTCTGTACCACCCACCCCAAGTTCACAGTTTCGTGTATTGCCAAATTGGGGGCTCCATTGGGGGTTCTAAAAAATTCTGTTTCTAATTACTGTGCTTTATAACAAAGAGATTTGTTTTTATTAGCAACTGTGCATAGTTTGAGGGGAGAAAAATGCTGTCTTTGCATCCCCAGAACCCATATGTTTCTGTTTGCTGCTGTCCTCCAGGAGGGCAGCCCGGTGGGGAGAGCCCTGCCTTCCAGGGCTGTGGGCTCACGGGCGCCCCCTGCCCCCAGCCTTCTATACCAGCAGATATGGCTACAAGATGTGTCTGCGCATCTACCTGAACGGCGATGGCACCGGGCGAGGGACGCACCTCTCTCTCTTCTTTGTGGTGATGAAAGGCCCGAATGACGCCCTCCTGCGGTGGCCCTTCAACCAGAAGGTGCGGGAGTCCTGCAGGATTCCCTGCGGGTAGCACTGGGGAGGCCCCTGGGGCAGTGCAGCTTCTGTATGGACGGACAGGGCCACTCAGGCTTGCTGGACACTGGTATCTGCAATAGGTGTTTTCTCCTGCGGCACTGTCACTGCCAGGACCAGCTCTCTGAAAACACTACCTTGGAGAATCTGTTTCTAAGGAAAGGAAGGGTACAGCTACTTGAGCCCTCTTTATCTGAGGTGTAAGTCAGTGTTTTGAAAACCATAATCTATTTTTAGGGGTAGATTTGAAGACCCAGAGACCGAGCTGGAGCAAGGCCCTTTCTTTTCCGCACACTGAGGCCTGCCCTGCAACGGCTCGTTCTCCCTGGGTAGCTGGGGGAGGAAGCCAAGCAATGTGGGTGGGGTGAGTGGTGGGACCTGCATCTGTCGTAGAGTGCCCCGTTCCCAGCCTTACAGAGGCCATCTCAGGCTCTTCTGGGAGAGTGATCCCATTTGGGCTGGGCGTCAGGGGCTGTATGATCTCTCTGGCAAGAAAATGTCTGTGTTGGGCCATCAGATGAATATTATTGAGAAAAAGCACAGAATAACACAAATTCAGAAGTGCCAAACTTTAGCCTAAGATTCCAGACATCAGTGGGCAGAAAATGCCAGATGGGCACAGATTCCACGAGCAAGATGCTCTGGAAACTGTGGCTTACAAGCCCAGGTCCTGTAACCCTGTGGCCTTGGCCTAGGGACTGGGGCAGGCACATGTGTGACTGTGTGTGTCCAGACCCCTGGAGCTGGCGTAAGGGTACTCATGGGCTTGTGTTCCTCCCTGGGGCTCTCCCCCTGCAGGTGACCTTAATGCTGCTGGACCAGAATAATCGGGAACATGTCATTGATGCCTTCAGGCCCGACGTGACCTCGTCCTCTTTTCAGAGGCCAGTCAACGACATGAACATCGCCAGCGGCTGCCCCCTCTTCTGCCCTGTCTCCAAGATGGAGGCCAAGAACCCCTATGTGCGGGACGATGCCATCTTCATCAAGGCTATCGTGGATCTGACAGGGCTCTAGTCACCACCTACCAGGGCTCGGGGCAGTCAGGCACAGCCAGCTCAGTGAAGGGCTGCCCACTCCAGACCAGGGCCTCACCACAGGAGGGTGGTGGGGGCTGGGCTTTGGTGCTTGACAAGCTGTCAGCCAAAGGCCAGGTCAACATCACACAATGGAAGGTGCCATTGGTCAGTCCTTAGATTTCAGAGACTTCGTAAGTGACAAAGGAGATGGGTTCAGCCTGAGGCCCTGGTGGGATGAGTTGAGGATCTTCAAGGATTCCTGGCAAAACCGCTTTCACTGTTCTGTAAAGGAAGGAGAGGCCGCTGGTGGGGGGGAGCGCTTGGACAGGAGCACTTTCCACAAGGGGCTTCAGAGCAGGGTGGCATCAGGAGTGCAGCGGGCAGGGCTCTCTGTGCTCAGGAGGTAGGGCTTTCCCAGGCCATCCACAGAGCAAGGAAGCAGTGCTCTCCAGTTCTACCCTCTGGTCCCTGGAGGGAAGGGAGCATTGTTAGACCTCTGGGTGCTTGTCTGGTGCTGTGGAACTGGGCCAGTGGCCAGAAGAGGGTGCTGATCCTGGTCACAGTCTGGCCCACTGAGGGGTGTGTGTGAATTGCACTATCCAGCCAAGACACCATCATTAAACTGCTGAGACTATGCCATGAGTGGTGTCCTTTTGGCTCCAGGTTGCCTGCAGCTTCTAGCAATGGCAGTGGTGACTCTCCGTGGGAGCTCTATGGCTTCTTCCACTCCCATGGACATTGCCTCATGGGGTGCCTGGCCTCTGCCTGCTTCTTCACCCAGCTGGGCCAATCTACTCTGTTCCATCAACACTCTTGTCTCTCCCATCCAGCCTTGAAGTTCATTTTTTCCTTCTTCCCTGTCCAGCTTCTCTCACAGTGCTCCTGTGAGCAAGGCCATAGAAGGCCCACCTAGCCTGGGCCCAGGCCACTGCAGGAGCTCTGGAGTTACAGGTGGGGTGAGGATGGGCTTTGCTCAGGATTCCGGGGTACACTGGCGACCACGGCACACTCTTGGGACTGAGTGCAGGGGTGTGCTGGGCCTGGTGGGAGTCTTCATTAGGGGGTCCAGGAAAAGCTGGACTTCCTCTTGATGTCCTCACTGTCCTACAGTGTGAGAGGTTAACAGGGTGGAAAAACTTGGAGAACAGCAGCCCAAACACCAGGACGACCTGGATACACGCTGGCCCTCACTGAGTGTGCCATGATAGACCGGAGCATGGCAGCTGTCACCTGGGCTCTCCAGGGCCGCTCATCCTGATGCACATTCCCATTCTACCTGGATTATTACGGTTTTTATATGTTTGTGTATCCACAGATAAGAGTATTGCGTTTTAAAAGTATACGGAAATCGTATACTGAATTGTGCTCAGGTAGCTGTGTTTTTAGTTCCCCAGTCCGTGCCCCGCTGAGCCCTGTCTTCAGGGTGTTGGCCATGAGAGGCAGTGGCACAGACTATTCTGTTTTTTGGTTGGCCTGAAAGGAGAGCTGAGTGGTTCCTGTCTTTCCTAGGGGCTGTCAGCTCGCTCTGAACCAGCAGGAAGGGAGGTCCCGATTGCCTCCTGTCCCCCTAGTAGTTCACTGTGCTGGTCTCTGCCTCATGTCTGCAGTCTGCAAGATGTGAGGGGCTTGTTATTGTGCCTCACCTCTCCCTAATGACTCAGTGGGGTTGGACATCTTTGTCCAGTTTTATTGCTCACTTGGAATCTCTCAATCTCATGTGAATTGCCTTTTTTTGTTTTTGTTTTTGAGATGAGAACTTACTCTTGCCCAGGCTGGAGTGCAGCAGCACCATGGTAGCTCACTGTAACCTTGAACTCCTGAGTTCATTGGTCCTCCCATCTCAGTGTCCCAAAGTGCTGGGATTGCAGGTGTGAGACACCACACTCAGCCCTGTCTTTGTCCATTTTTCTACTGGGCTATTAGTCTTGTTTTCCTGCTCATTAGTAAGAGTTCCCTAATATTTCAGGATGCTAGTCCTTGGTTTTGTCTTTGAGCTGTGTTTGAAATGTAAAATTTAGATAGGATCAGTTGAATAACCTTAACCATTATGAATGGTGCTGTTTCCAACTTAAGAAATCCTAACCTTCCCACAGGTGAAAGATACTGTCGTGTTTTCTTCCATTGGTTTTTAGTTTTTTTAACATATTTGGGAATTTAGTGTATGTGGTATTTTTTTACTAGGACAATGCAGGGTAAAGAGAGATTATTGAGATTGTTTTCCTTTTCCGTAAAATGAAGTAGAACCGTGAGGTGGGAAGAACAGGAATGTGTCCTCAATAATAGATGAAGGGTTTGGGCCCATTTAGGAAGGTGGGAGGGGTTGGGGCATGTGGTAACTGACCAGAGGGGGCTGAGGGTTGGGAGTTGCAGAGGGGAGAGTCAGAGCAAAAGGTGTCTGGTCTGCTCAGACTGGGCAGAGCAACCACCAGGCCAGGTCCCTTGCTGTCCAGTACAGCTGGTGGTCCCTGTCTCCCCAAAGCAGAGAGCAAGGTTGGCCTTTAGGCTGGAAAAGGGGTAGGGCTCTGCCGGAAACTTTTTTAAGCACCTATTCCAGGTGAAGACACTGCGAGAGTGGTTGGTCCTGGGGGACAGGTCTGCCTACATCAAGTTCCTGGTGATTAGGGAGTCGTCATCATCAGTAATTGAAGGACATTTCATCGCCCCTAAAAGAAACCTTCCATTATCAGTTACTTGATTCCCCCTTACCTAGCCCCTAACAACTATAAATCTGTGATACTTTCTGTTGGTGTGGATTTGCTTATTCTGGGCGCTCAAAAAGAATCCAATAGGGCAGCGCCTGTGGCTCAGTGAGTATGGCGCTGGCCTCAGCCAAACTGCAACAAAAAAGTAGCCAGGTGTTGTGGCAAGTGCTCTATAGTCCCAGCTACTTGTGAGACTGAGGTAAGAGAATCACCTAAGCCTGGGAGTTGGAGGTTGGCATGAGCTGAGATGCCACAACACTCTACTGAGGGTGGTAAAGTGAGACTGTCTACAAAAAAGAAGAGAGGCTCAGCGCCTGTGGCTCAACGGGCTAAGGTGCCAGCCATGTACACCTGGACTGGCGGGTTCGAATCCAGCCTGGGCCTGCCAAACAACAATGATGGCTGCAACCAAAAAATGGCTGGGGGTTGTGGCGGGCGCCTGTTGTCCCAGCTACTTGGGAGGCAGAGGCAGGAGACTCGCTTGAGCCCAGGAATTGGAGGTTGTGAGCTGTGATGACACGGCACTCCATCCAGGGTAACAGCTTGAGGCTTTGTCTCAAAAAAAAAAAAAAAAAAAAAAAATTCCAATAATATGTGGCCTTTGGTGATGGCTTCTTTCTACTCAGCATATTTTCAAGTTCATCTGTGTTGTAGTATGTTAGAATTTCGTTCCTTATGGCTGAGTACTCTTTTGTTGTGTGGGTAAACCAGATTTTATCTGTTCATCTGTCAGTGGACAGTTGGGTTGTTGCTGGCTTTTTTGGCCATTATGGAAATGCTGCTGCAGACACTTATACAAGTTTTCGTGTAGTCGCATGTGTTCAGTTCTCTTGGGTGTACCTGGGAGCAGAAGCTCTGGGCTGTGTGTCCAGCTCTGAAGGAACTGCTAAGCTGCTTCCCATGGTGGCCACACCACTTAGCATGTCTACTAGGAAGCAGCTTTAATTTGTGCTTGTATTTGATCGCTTCTTCCCATATCTTTCACATTAACAATTATGTCATACGTTTTCAACACTAATAATATTTTAAAGTTTCACAGTTGTCTCCAGGATTTTGTGTATTTATTTGCTCATAGCTGCTCTGCATCTGGCCTTCTTTGTGTTCCATGACTTAAGAAAGAACATCACTTAACATTCTTGAGGAGTTCTGGGTGCTGACCTTATGGGAGCTTATGTGTGTCTCAGGTGTCTTATGTTTTACCCTTGGGTGTTTTTTTTTTTTTTTTTTAAACAGAGTCTTACTATATTGCCCTTGGTAGAGTGCCATGGCATCACAGCTCACAGCAACCTGAAATTCTTGGACTTAAGCCATGCTCTTGCTTCCAGCCTCCCAAGTAGCTGGGACTACAGGTGCCCAAGAAAATGACTGGCTATATGTTTTTTTTCATTGTAGTTGTCATTGTTTAGCAGGCCCAACCTGGCTCTAACCAACCAGTCCTGGTGTATGTGGCTAGCGCCGAGCCTACCCTTATTTTTGATGGTGATACCTGAGTGAGAATTCTGGATGGATGGATCATTTTTTTCTTAGAAATTTGAAGCTGCAACCCACTGTCACTTGGATCTGTTGTCAGTGTAATGTCTGCTGCTTGTTTGTCTTTTTTTTTCCCCTTTGAGATGGAGTCTCGGTCACCCAGGCTTGAGTACAGTGGTGTCATAACTCACTGCAGCCTCAAACTTCTGGGTTCAAGGGATCCTCCCTCAGCCTCTCAAGGTGCTAGGATTACAGGTGTGAGCCACCAGCCTCTTTTTACAGGTAAAATGCATTTTCTCCCGAATAACTTTTAAATATTTTGCATAATAGAATTGCTTTTTGGTGTTCTATGAATCTTCACGTTGGAAGGCCGCTCTGCCCTCCCTGTGTGGCCACCCCTCCCCTCCCTCTTCTTCCCACCACCCCAGGCAGTACTTCTCCCATGCTAGTTTTGTCACACAGTCGTCACAGCACTCTACCAGGGGCGAAATAGTGAGACTCTGTCTCAAAAAAAATAACAGATGGAGTCTTCAGCAGGGTGTGACTTTCTGAGACTGGCCTTCACTCAGCAGGATGCCTCGAGACTCACGCAGGTGTGTGTCTGAGTCTGTCCCTTTTTTCTTGCTGAGCAGTGCTTTGTCACATAGATGGGCACTGTTTGCTCACCTGTTTTGTTTTGTTTTTTTTTTGAGAAACAGGTTCTCTTCATTTCATAGGTATAACAAGACAAAGATATACTTGAAACATCTACAATTAAAGATAGAAGAATCCAGCTGTTTCTGTGCTGGGCTTAATGCACATATCAAACCAGTATAATGCAAGATGTTAAGTGATATACTCAGTATACTCAGCCTATTTAAAAACCTTTTAGAATAAAAAGATGTTTTCAAATGCTTTATAGATCTCAGAATGTTTTTTGGCACCTGCGAATACAGATTTTCCAGATCCAAAGATAAAGCACCACAACTCGTGGTTTTACCGTCCTAAAAATAAGGCCAGGAAACGGTTTAGGGTCCTAACTACTGAACTGCTATTTGGATTGTTTCTGGTGTTTTTGCAATTATGAACAGAATTGCTATATAGCTTTGTATGCAGGTGGTTAAATTAGTTTGCATTTCACTGGGGTAGTAAGGAGTAGGGCTGCTGGTTCGCACAGTAGTGTCTTAAATTCACAAAGCACCAGACCTCTCTCCAGAACGTGGGTGCCCCTTGTGTGCCTTGAGGGACGCCTGTGCCAGTCCCAGTTCCTGCTGTTCCACATGCTGTAAACACTTAGTACTGTCCTTGGTTTTTACTAGAGCCATTGCAAGGAGTGTGTAGTGCTGTCTCGTGGCTCTAATTTGCATCTTTCCAGTATGTGATTCATATTGCTGAACATCTTTGGTGAAATGTCTGTATGTCTTAACTGTTTTGTTTTGTAGAGACAGTGTCTCACTTTATCGCCCTCAGTAGAGTGCCACAGCGTCACACAGCTCACAGCAACCTCCAACTCCTGAGTCCAGGCGATTCTCTTGTCTCAGCCTCCTGAGTAGCTGGGACTACAGGCGCCCGCCACAACGCCCAGCCATTTTTTTGCTTTGCAGTTCGGCCGAGGCTGGGTTTGAACCCCCTTCAGTATTTGGGGCCGGCGCCCTACTCGATGAGCCTGTTTTTAAATTGGACTGTGTGTTTTCTTGTTGAATTTTAGGACTATTTATATAATCTAGACTGAAGTCCCTAGTCAGATATATGATTTGCAAATATTTTCTCCCAGTCAGCAGCTTATCTGTTCATCCTTTTAACAGTGTCTTTTCATAACAAAAAAGTTTTAAATTTTGAGGAATCCTGTTTATCAACATTTTCCTCCGTGGATTATGCCTTTGATATGTCTGAGAATTCTTTGTGTCACACCAGGTCATGATGGTTTTCTCTTGTAATTGAATCTAAAAGTTCTGATCGTTTTACATTTAGGTCTGTAACCTGTTTTTACTTAATTTTTGCATGAACTGTAAGAATTAGATTTAGGGTTTTGTTTGTTTGTTTTGTGGAGACAGAGTCCCACTATGTCACCCTCAGTAGAGTGCCGTGGCATCACAGCTCACAGGAACCTCAAACTCTTGGGTTTAAGCAATTCTCTTGCCTCAGCCTCTCAAGTAGCTGGGACTACAGGCACCTGCCACAGTGCCCAGCTATCTTTTTGTTGCAGTTGTCGTCGTTTAGCTGACCTGGGCTGGGTTTGAACCCACTAGCCCCAGTGTATGTGGCCAATGCCCTAACCACTGAGCTACGGCACAGAGCCTGTTGTTATTGTTTTTTTGCATATAGATAGCCCATTGTTTCATCATCATCTCTTCAGATGACTTACTGCTACACATAGAGTTATAGCTTCTCCTTTCTTCATTAACTTGCTTTTGCACTTTCAAAGAAAGGTCCTTCTTCCATTGAATTGTTTTTTTTCACTTCTGTAAATGTTTGTTTGTTGTATCTGTGAGGTCTGTTAAGTTGTCCTGACCTGTGGATCTTCCTCCTCCCTAGCACCACTTTGTGTTACTTGTTATGCTTTAAAAGTATCATAGTAACTCAAGTGGTATCATTATTCTAACTTTATTCTTCTTGTTCAGAATTGTTCTGGCAGTATATAAAAATTCTCAAATTAGCTTATTGTATCTACCAAAAATCCTACTGGGATTTTGACTGGACCTTTATTAAATCTGTATATCAGTTTGGGGAGAATTTATGTCCATGTTGAGTCTTCTTTTTTTTTTTTCATGTTGAGTCTTTTAATCCATGAACATAGTCTTTCTATTCAGATCTTTGATTTCTTCCATCAGCATTTTGTAGTATTCTGTACATAACTTGCACATGTTCTGACAGGTTTATGCCTCAGTATTTCTTTCTATTTTGGTTTTAATTGTCTATTTCCAGTGTTTGGAAACATGATTGATTTTTGTGTGATGTCCTTATATCCTGTAACTTTGATAAATTCACTTGGTTTAGGGAGATTAGGATTTTATTTGTGTTGATTTGGGGGGATTTTATGCATAAACAGTCATGTCATCTATGAATAGGGACACTTTTATTTCTTCTTTTCCAGTCTCTATGCCTTTCATTTTTCCTGCTTGCCTTATTCTGTCAGCTAAGACTTCCAGTATCAGCTCGAATACTAGTGGTGAGAGTGCGAATCCTTGCCTTGTTCCTGGTGTTGGGAAAGCTTTACTGGTAATGTTTTGGGTTGAAGTCCTTTATCAAGTTTCCTTCTACTTCTGGTTTACTAAGAGTTTTTACATGAGTAGACGCTTTAAGAAAATGTTTTTTCTGGAGAAGTGTTGTGTCCTTTTGGTTTTGTCTCTGTATACAGTTAGTATGGTGGCTTACGTTGATTGATCTCCAAATATTGAACCAGCCTTGCACTCCTGCAATAAACCCCTCTTGGTCATGGTGTGCTTTTGTTTTTATATATTGCTGGATTTGATTTAATAATATTTTATGAAGGTTTTTGCATCTGTAATCGTGAGAGGCATATACCTGTCTTTTTTTATCATGCTTGTCTGGTTTTGGTATCAAGGTACTATAGACAAAAATTCGGTTCCAGGAGTGGAGTTGTTATGTAATTCGTACCTGAAATGTGGAAGCAGCTTTGGAACTGGGTGGTGGGCAGAGGCTGCAAGAGTTTGGAGAAGGAGGCTACAAAGAGCCTAGACTGCTATAAATGGAGTATTAGGACAGTTCTGGGGACAGCCCAGAAGACAACTATAGGGAAAATGTGAAGTTAGTTAGAGATTACTTACGTGGTTGTGATTGTGATGAGAGTGTTGGTAGAAATACAGAGAGCAAAGGTTGTTTAGATGAGGCCTCAGAAGGAAATGAGAAGAGGCCCAGGTGCCCTCAGGACCATGGGGCCTTCCACTCATGGCCACCTCGAGTCTCCGCTCCCTCTGTTCAGTACATTGCCCATTGGCAGAGTGCACCCAGGAGGTACAGAGTACAAGAGCTGTCGAGTGTGGCTTCCTCCTTCCAGATTTCTAAGGATGTTGCATACAGCCTGGGGTCCAGTTATAGACTTGTCACAGGGATAGAGCCCCCTCTAGGACAAGGCCTAGTGGAACCATGGGGTCAGAACCACTGCAGAGTCCCCACTGGGGCAATGCCCAGTGGAGCCTTGGGTGAAGGGCCACCCCTGAGGCCCCAGTAGATAACACCAGTAATCAACAGCAGCCTGTGAAAGCCTTGAGCACAGGACTCCCACGAGAGCAGGCTTGTGGGCCAAGTCCAGCAAAGCCACAGGTGGTGGGGTGTCCTAGAACCTTAGGGGCCAGTCCTTCCCCAATTTGTCTAGAAGGTAGGATGTGGAGTCAGAGATTACTCTCAAGCCTTAGGATTTAGTTTTCCCTGTTGGGTTTTGGACTTGCTTGGGACCATTATTCCTTTCCTTTGCAGTTTTTGCCTTTTGGAATAAAAATGTCTACTCTCTGCCTGCCCCACCATTATATTGCGGATGCATGTACCGTGTTTGATTTTACAGGCTCATAGCTGGAGGGAAATTCACATTCACCTGTGAACCTGGAATGATGAATCCTGCCTTGAGTCTGACCCACTTTCAATTTAGATGATCTTTTGGGGTTTGGACTTTGGAGTTGATGGTGGAATGAGTAAAGACTTTTGGGATGGAATGAAATGCATTTTGTATGTGAGAAGACATGAATGGGGGGGGGCAGGGGCAGAATGCTAAGGTTTCAATGTTTGTCTCCTCCAAAGTATATGTTAATATTTAACTGCCATTGTAATAGTGTTAAAAGGTAGGACCCTTAAGAGATGATTAGGCCACAAGGGCCACCCTCTCCTGGCTGGTATTGACACTGTTATAAAAGGGCAAGTTGGCGTGTCTCTTGCCCTTCCACCTTCCGAGATGATGTGGCAAGAAGGCCCTTGCTAGATGTCAGTACCTTGCTGTTGGACTTCCCAGCCTCCAGAACTGTGAGCCAATAAATTTCTGTTCGTTACAAATGACCCAGTCTCGGGTATTGTGTTACAACAACAAAAATAGAATAACACAAGGCTGAATATTTGGATTTCCCCAAAATTCATATGTTGAAACATCATCTACAACATGATGGAATTTGGAAGTGGACCCTTTGGGAGATGATCGGGTCATGTGGGTGCAGTCTTTATGAATGAGATTGTCATGGAAAAGGACCCAAACTAGAGGTTTATTCTGAGCTAAGAATATGTGACTGGGCCTGGAGAACCACGCCCAAGCTTTGAGCAAGTCGTCCCCTTGTGGTTGGGTTATAGGTCTTTTGTTTTTGTTGTTTTGAGACAGAGTTTCACTGTGTCACCCTGAGTAGAGTGCTGTGGCATCACAGCAACCTCAAACTCTTGGGCTTAAGCAGTTCTCTTGCCTAAGCCTTCGGAGTAGCTGGGACTACAGGTGCCAGCCACAACACCCGGCTATTTGTTGTTGTTGTTGTTGGAGTTGTCGTCGTTTAGCAGGCCTGGGCTGGGTTTGAACCTGCCAGCCCCTGTGTATGTGGCTGGCACCCTAACCACTGAGCTACGGGCACAGAGCCTACAGTTTGTTTTTATACATTTTTAGGGAGATGGGAGTTATGCATAAAATCATAAATCAACACGTGGAAGATGTACATTGTTTTGGCTCCAAAAGGCAGGACATCTAGAAGCAGGGATTACAGGTTATAGGTGGGTTCAGAGATGCTTTGGTTTGAAACTGAAATGAAGCGTTGTGTAAAGGCTTGTGGCATTAAGATTAGGAAGTCTGATCAGAGACTAGCAGGGACAGTCTGACTCAAGTGATCTGTTAAATAAGTTGACGACCTGCAGGTGTGGTTTAAACTTTGTCTTATGCATGTACAGCCTTAGGCCTGTTGGGGAGTTACAAACATCTCCAAGAAGAGAAGGGGGCATGGTGGCACGTCTGACCTCCCTTCTTATGGTCAGGAACTCAGCTTCAAGGTATTTCTGGGGTTAACCTGGGGGTTTAAGATTTTATTTTGGTACATAGGACTAATGGTCTTAGGAATTGTAAGAGGCCTGAGAGTTCCCTTGCCCCTTCCCACCATGTGAGGTTATGGCAGAAAAGGCGGCTGCTTTTGTTTTGTTTTGTTTTGTTTTTGAGACAGAGCCTCAAGCTGTCACCCTGGATAGAGAGCTATGGCATCACAGCTCACAGCAATTTCCAATTCCTGGGCTCAAGCGAGTCTCCTGCCTCTGCCTCCCAAGTAGCTGGGACTGCAGGCATCTGCCACAACGCCCGGCCATTTTTTTTTGGTTGCAGCTGTCATTTGTTGTTTGGCGGGCCCGGGCTGGATTCGAACCCGCCACAGGTGTACGTGGCTGGCGCCTTAGCCTGTTGAGCCACAGGTGCTGAGCCAAGGCGACTGCTTTTGAACCAGGGGATAGGCAGCACCAACCCTATAGCACCTTGGTGGCAGGCTTCTAGCCTCCAGACTGGGAAATGCACATGTGCTGTCGCAGCAGAGGAAATGGAGGCACTGAACCCTGTGTGAGGACTCGGGCTGTGCTGTGCCTGGGGCTCCATCATGTGTGGACAGTGTGCACTGTGCTGTTCAGTGGGGTGATGCACGTGTTCCAATTAAATTTTCACGCCGCTGTTGAATTACATCCCCTTACCCGACAAAAGCTATTTTAGTTCTAACCTCCCAAAAACTCAGAATGTGACAGAAGGTCTTCACAAAGGTAACCAAGTTAAAATGAGGTCGTGGAGGTGGGCCCTACTCCAGGATAACTGGCATTTTTATAAAAAGTGAACATTTGTACACAAGTGGGGATGGTGATGAGAGGACAGAGAAGGTGGCCTACAAGCACAGAACGGGCAGCCCCACAGATTGCTGGCCGACCACCAGCAGCTGGGTGAGGTAAGGGCCCTGGAGGGCACATGCCCTGCCAGTACCGTCTGCTGTAGCCTCAGGCCATTTCTGTCCCCTTGCTGACTTCTTGTTACTATTTGTTTGTTTGTTTGAGACAGAGTCTTACTCTGTGGACCTGGTGTAGGGTGCTGTGCTTTCATAGCTCACAGCAACCTCAAACTCCTGGGCTCAAGCAATCCTCTTGCCTCAGCCTCCTGAGTCCTGGGGCTACAGGTGCAGCTAATTTTTCTATTTTTAGTAAAGACAGGCTCTCTCTCTTGCTCAGGTTTGGAACTACTGAGCTCAAGCAGTCCACCCACCTTGGTGCTGGGACCACAGGTGTGAGCCACCTGCCCAGCCTGACTTCTTGTTACTTCTATGTATTACTGAGAGAGGAGTGCTAAAGTCTCACTGTACTCACAGGTTTGTCTGTTTCTTCTCTCAATCCTGTCACTTTTTACTTCATGTATTTGGAGGCTTTGTTGTCAGGAGAATACTGTTGAGGATTATGGTTATCTTTTTGAGGAACTTAACCCTTTTATCATTGTATAATGTTCCTCCTTGTAGGGAATCCTCTTTTTCTGAAGTGTACTTTGTTTCGTATCAGTACGCCGATCCTGTTTGCTTTAATGCTTTTGTACTATGTATTTCCCATCTTTTGTGTGTGTGGGGGGGGTTAAAGTTGTCCTTTTTTGTTGTTGTTGTTGTTGCTTTTAATTTCAGCCGCCTTTCAACTCTTTTATTTGGAGGGGTTTTTTTGTCCTTTCTTCCTTTAGCGATTCTTTTGCCGGTTGCCTCCCAAGTAGTTGGGATTAAAGGCACCCGCCACAACACCCGGCGGTCTTCTTTTCTGGTAGTAGAGACTGGGTCTTTTACTCTGGCTCACTGAGGCTTATGTTGGTCTTGAACTCTGTGAGCAGTGGAAATCCACCCACCTCGGCCTCCCACAGTGCTGAGATTACAGGCATGAGCCACCATGCCACTATCTTTTTAATTTTAAACTATGTATCTCTTTTTTTTTTTTTTGGAGGCAGAGTCTTCACTTTATCCCCCTCAGTAGAGTGCCATGGCGTCACAGCTCACAGCAATCTCAAACTCTTGGGTTTAAGTGATTCTCTTTTCTCAGTCTCCCAAGCAGATGGACTACAGGCACCCGCCACAACGCCCAGCTGTTTTTAGAGACGGGAGTCTCACTCTGGCTGAGGCTGGTCTCTAACCTGTGACCTTAGGCAGTCTACCTGCCTTGGCCTCCCAGAGTGCTGGGATTACAGGTGTCAACCACTTTGCCAGCTATCTCATTACATTTGAAGTAAATTTCTTCTGGATGGCATAGTTGCATCTTTACTTTTCATTTAAGATGGGTATTTTTTTTTTTTTTTTTTTTTGTGAGACAGAACCTCAAGCTGTTACCCTGGATAGAGTGCTGTGGCATCACAGCTCACAGCAACCTCCAATTCCTGGGCTCAAGCGAGTCTCCTGCCTCCACCTCCCCAGTAGCTGGGACTACAGGTGCTGGGACACAATGCCCCGTCATTTTTTGTTTGCAGCCATCATTGTTGTTTGGCAGACCCAGGCTGGATTCGAACCTGCCAGCTCAGGTGTACGTGGCTGGTGCTTAGCCCGTTGAGCCACAGGTGCCGAGCCTTTTTAAGATGCATTTTGACATAATGGGTATTGATAGATTTTTAGTTTACCATTTTATTTGTTCCCTGTTCTGTTTTTATCTCGTTGTTGTCTTTCCTGCCTGTAATGATACAGTTTAATAAAGCATTTTTAGGGCGGCACCTGTGGCTCAAAGGAGTAAGGTGCCGGCCCCATATGCCGGAGGTGGTGAGTTCAAACCCAGCCCTGGCCAATAAAAAAGCATTTTTAGTATTCTGGTTTTTTATTATTATTTGAGACATGTTCTCACTCTGTCTCTTAGGCTGGAGTACTGTGGCATCATCATAGCTCACAGCAACCTCACACTCCAGGGGCTCAAGCGATCCTCCTGCCTCAGCCTCCCATAATGCTGGGCTTACAGGCGCTCCATCCCTACCCCTGCACTTTAAAAAATGTGCCGTTTCCTGTGTCCTCCATGAACTCTGATGAAATGCTGCGTTCATTCAGACAAGTATCCCTGGAGGTAACGTGTCCATTTTCTCACTACTTTCAAGATTTTTTTTTTTTTTTTTTTGGTCTTTAGTATTCACTAGTTTGACATGTCCTGGTGTAGATTTCTTTGGGTTTATCCTGTTTGAGTTTGCTTGACTTCTTGAATCTGCATATTCATACTTTTACCATATTTGGGGAGTTTCTAGTCATTACTTTTGCGAATCATTCCTTCTCTCCTCCTCTTGGGCTTCCCATGACACAGATGTTAGACCTTTAGTTACTGTCCTAAAGTCCTTTGAAGCTTGGGTTTGATTTTCGTTTTTCCTCTAATTTTTTTCTTTTTGTTGTTCAGATTGGACCATTTCAGTGAGTCTGTCTTTAGTCAGGTTCACAAATCTTTCCTCTCATCTTCTGTTACTTTGGTTATTTTGCTTTATACTTCTAATTCCATTTGGTTCTTTTATATCACCTATTTTTTTGCTAAGACTATTTTCACAGGATTTGTTAAAGCAAGTCTTGGTCAGATAATTTCAGCATCTGTGTCTTCTTATCCTTTTCCCTCGGTCTTTTTGTCTTTTCTAAGTTTTCACTTTTTTATTTCTTCTCTTGAGACAGAGTCTCACTCTGTTGCCTAGGCTAGAGTGCAGTGGTGTAGTCATAGGGCATAGCAGCCTCACACTCCTGGGATAAAGCGACCCTGTGTACCCTTGGGTCTACAGATGTGCATCGCCACACCTAGCTGATTATTCTGGGTTTTTTGGTAAAGATAGGGTCTCTCTCTACCTCAGGCTGGTCTCAAGACTTCTGGCCTCAAGCAGTTCTGCTTTGGCATCCCAGAGTGCTAGGATTATAGGCATGAACCTTGGCATCTAGCCTTCACAGTTGTTTATTTATCAAGTAATTCTGGATTATATCCTAGAGATTTTGAGTATAGGCAGTCCCTGGGTTACGAACAAGATAGGTTCTCTAGGTTTGTTCTTAAGTTGAATTTGTATATAAGTTGGAACAGGCACATTTACCTATCACCCAGGATAGCTCCTGTTCATAAGTGTGAGTCATACATCAGTCAGATATTTGTAACTTGGGGACACTATAACAGCTTCTATTCATCAGTGAAAGTTGTGTGCACAGCAGGGACTGCCTGCATTGCTTTATGAGACCCTGATCTTATTTCTGTGCTGTGGGAAATGGCCTCTTTGTTAGCAGGCATCTGGTTTAGTTAGAGCCATGCCCACAGCCCACTGTCCTGTGTGGGCTCCAGTCTCCGAGGCCACTGCTGTTCAGACTGGTGCTCCCTGGTACATGTGGCTGGTCTGCGAGTTCTCGAGTCTCAGGTATGACCATTGTAATCTGGTCCATGTATGTACTGTTTGAGTGGGAGCTATGCGTTCATAACCAAGTGGCTTTAAAAGGATACTTTCCCAAGCTCTCTCCTCTGCTGTTGGTTGCTGGGCCCCCCACTGGTTCTTCAGCCAAGCAACTGGGACTCTGGTTACCCCATTCTGACTTACCTTCCTTGATGGGCCATGTTGGAGTCGGAGTCCACGTGGCAGAAGAACAGAGGCAAAGGAACAAAGTTTGGCTCTCGAGGTTTTTGGAGCCACCACTCCTACTGACAGGAGCTGCCTGAGCATAAAATAGGAGGGAGAGGAATCTGGGCACCCCACTGGACTCTGGGGCAGCTCATGTTCCTGTCCCAGCCCACAGAGCAGCTCTTCCTGCCTGGGGCCTGTACTCACTCCCAGTTGTCAAAGCTGGGTTGCGCCTAGTACTGAGGGAGAATGGCCCACAGTGCCAGTCCCAAGGGTCTCGGGGCCCCCGGGGACCTGTTCGCTGGGCGCTGTGCTCTTCTCAGAGCTGGTGGAGCTTCTCTGTGTCATGGCAATGTGTCTAGATATGTGTGGTTTTTTGTTTAGATTTTAACATGTATTTTTCATAGATTTTTGTCTTTTTGTAATTAAGCCATTTTCTCTTTAAACACCAAGTTTCTACCATGGTCTCTGTAGATGGGGATCCAGTCCACACCTCCCCATTCCTTTCCTATGGCTGACCATCTCTGGGTGATGCTCCACCTTCTGCTTTCTGCTTCCTGACCGTCACACCAGGTGTATCTGGCCCAATGTTTTTTCTTGCATTGAAACTTACTACAATTTATCAGCTCGGTCAAGTGGCTAAGGCACCAGCCACATATGAGCTGGCGGATTTGAATCCAGCCCAGGCCTGCCAAACAATGACAACTGCAACCAAAAAATGGCCGGGCGTTGTGGTGGGCGCCTGTAGTCCCAGCTACTTGGGAGGCGGAGGCAGGAGACTCGCTTGAGCCAAGGAGTTGGAGGTTGCTGTGAGCTGTGATGCCACAGCATTCTATCCAGGGCGACGGCTTGAAGCTCTGTCTCAAAAAAAAAAAAAAAATCGTTATAATTTATGTTTGACACCCTTTAATAAAATTCCCACGTTGATTTGTCTGCTTTTGGTTTATAGCTTAGAATTTGGATTTATTTTATCATTAGTTCCTTGACTTTAGTTAGACACATCTTAAGTTCTTTTCAGGAAATTGTTCATTTTTTTTCAACTTCTCAGAAGCATATTTGCATTTGTTGAATTTGTTGGTTCCTTTCTTTGGTAAGAGGTTTTCTCAGCTCGGCGCCTGTGGCTCAACGGGCTAAGGCACCAGCCACGTACACCTGAGCTGGCGGGTTCGAATCCAGCCTGGGCCCGCCAAAACAACGACGGCTGCAACCAAAAAATGGCCGGGTGTTGTGGCGGGTGCCTGTAGTCCCAGCTACTTGGGAGGCAGAGGCAGGAGACTCGCTTGAGCCCAGGAATTGGAGGTTGCTGTGAGCTATGATGCCACGGCACTCTACCCAGGGTGACAGCTTGAGGCTCTGTCTCAAAAAAAAGAGGTTTTCTCATGGGCTTCACGTCTGTCATTCCAGCCCACCTGCAGGCCTCCTGTGCTATATTGTCAGCCTTTCCTCCTTTCTCCACAGTCCCCTGTGTCTGGTGGTTCATAGTTAACTCTACGGTCCAGAGCTTCCCTGGTGAGATCTGCAAGTTAGTGGTGTAGGGCCTCTTTGCAGGCTGAGGTTACCTGCAGGGCCTTTCCCAACCCTGTCCATTCAAGGCCCTGCCCTAGTCCTCTGCTCTCTCTGAGGCCGGCCGGGCTCTGAAGGGACATTTACCTTGTTATTCAATTAAGTCTCCTTGATATCTTTTATCTCAATTGTGTTCAGTGTTGCCATTATTGGAACCAATACCAGGCCACTGCCCACATTGGTGTTGCCACTGGACAGCTGACCCCCTGGGAGGTCCACTACTCATCCAATCTTCATCATCACTCTGGGAACCCCTGAAGTGAAGGTGGCCGCCCAGCCAGAGCTGATCCTCTGCTGCTGCCTTTGGACCTGGGGTTTGTCCTCACCTCCCTATAGCCTACAGAGCTCTGCCCTCTCACACCCTCCCCCAAACAGCCAGGAAACTCCCTCAAAGATCTGACCACCTGCCAAAACCCCTTTCAGTTCCCATGGCACCTTACTCTTAGCAAGCCTGGACATCGCCACCCCCTGGAAATGTGCTCAGGCATCTCTTCGAGGTTATGGAGGGTGGACAGGTGCAGTGTGACAGTGGCTGGCCATGTGCACTTAGGCCAGCACCTCAGTATCTGTCACATGGTTACCATAAGGCCCACACTACTGAGCCATCACAGTCTGTGTCTTGGGTCCCCCTCCCTAAAGACAGGTTGGACGGCAGTATGCTGTTGCCAACTGTTTATTCAGGACCCTGAACAGGTGGTAAGTGGACATGCAGCACACTCAGGCCCACAGCAGACTGACCAGCATGTCCCAAAGACCATGGGTGCATAAACCCAGGTCCTGTCCACACCCGGTTGAGGGTGTTGTGCTGATTGTCCCAAGTGCACTAGGCAGTGGCCAGCTCAAGGCTATGTGACCCAACCTGTAGCCTGGGGGTGTGTGTGAGAAGGAGGGGCCTCCAGTGTCCTGTACACTCCAAGCTGGCCAGGAGCGAATGGGAGGTCTTTGGCGCTGTCCACACCAGCCACCCTGGTGCTGTGTGTCATGGCTGCGTGAGTAGGTTTGTGTGCAAGTGTGTGTTGGGGTTCAGCTGTCCCCTTTCTAAGGCGTTACTGTTGTGAGCTGAGCTTCTCTTCTCCCCACATGGGACAACCACAAGGCCCTGATGGTGTCCTCAGCAGGACCCCAGTGGCTCCAGTACACCCAGTGACCCTCAGCGCCTCTGGTTGGCAAACCAGAAGAAAGGGCGGGGGTGTGGACGTGGGGCTTGGAGGGTGCGCACAGTGCGTGGGGAGCGCCAGGCTTTGATGGTAGCATCATCGCTGGCCGTCAGCAGGAGCTCCTGCTCTTGGGGACTGAAGGCAACTGAGTTGACCACGTCCTCATGCTGCAGCTTGGCCAGGCAGATGTTATAGTGGCGGTCCCAGATGTAGCCGTGCCGGTCCTCAGCCCCACTGCTAGGACAGCACAAAGTAAACCCACTGCCTCACCTACTGATGCCCATACCTGCCCTGATCCCTGGACTACCAAAGCCCGCACCTGGCCACAAAGTCCTTGCTGACGTCAAGGAATATGAAGAAGCACTCATCATTGGGCGTGTAGGCGCGGTGTGCACGCAGGGCCCGCCTCACCTCCCGCATGGTCTTGAGGTCAAACACTAGGAGATCAATCTCCTCTGCGATGGGCGGTGGCTGCATGGGGTCGGCCACCACTGCACCACTGGGCCAGGCACGGCTGTTGACGTACAAGTACCTGGGCGAGGGGAGCACAGTGCTAGGTATGGGCCACCTGCGGGCACCCCACCCAGGACACAGTCAGAGGCCCACCTGTTGTCAGGTGACAAGCCCATGCCAATGATGTGGCCATGCACGTCGATGACATGGTCCAGTGCATCGAAGAAGGCGTCAGAGCCCCGACCCTCTCCCAGCACAGGCCCTGCTGTGGTCATCTGGTGCGGCAAGATCTGCTTGATGCCTACGGGGTGGGCCAGGGTGAGAGCCCCCACCCAGCATCTTGGGGGTTGTTTCCTCTAGACCAGCCCCCACTCTGAAGGCACCTCCGTGCCTGACCAGCCCAGAGGTCTGTGGGTCTGCCTGCTTGACAGATCTGAACCAGAGAGGCCCTTCCAGTCACTGATTGGCTAGGACCCAGCCTGCATCTGTCCTGCCGTTCATCATTTAGCCCCCCCACAGGACCAAGGCCAGGCATGGGCCTGCACCCCCAGGAGCAAATGGATCATCCCAACTGGATCCATGTGCTATCTGGTTCTTGGGCTCCCTGCCCAGCCTCCCCTCCAGTCTCTTGGGCAGCACACCAGCAGCATGGCCCCAGCCAGCTCTGCCCTGCCCATTACCAATCTGATGTGGTGAATAGGTGAGGCAGCCCGTGGTGAAGATGAGGTACTTGTTCCTGGTGCTGGCAGTGCTGCGCTCAGGGGGCTTGGTGTGACCCTGGGCCAGCAGCTTCGCCACTCTGGTCTCTAGTACACGCTCTGATAGTGGTGGCTGTGTCCGCCCATCTAACACATGGTCCAGGAAGCGCCGAAGGCCCTCCTTGGTGTGGGTAGGGGCCGGGCCAGCCACCTCATCCTCACTGTCACCGCCGCTGCCCAGGTCAAAGACGCGGCAGGGAGCTGTGGCTGGGTCCCCAGCGTCCAGCAGGAGGTCTGGGCTGTCAAATCTGCTGCAGTCGGCCACCATAACTGTGCGGATGGTGCTGGCGTTGAGGTTCTGGATCTTGAAGAGCCGTTTTACCACGTTGACATTCTCTGACTCCACATCCTGCAGATGGCGGTACAGCTGGGTGGGCACCGGGCAGAGGGGAAGGCAGCCCATTGATAAAAGCCCTGCTTCACCTGCCCCTAGCCCATGCTGCCCGAACCTGGAAGGCATGGTTGAGCCACAGCACTGAGCAGGAGGTGATGTCTCCAATGCGGTGCAGGTTGCCAGAGATGAGGCTGGTCTCTGTGAGCCAGCAGCCAAACACGTCATAGGGCTTGTTGCGCACTCGGGACAGCAGCACGAAGGAGTCTGGGGGGAGGCCATGGCTGGGCAAGCTGCCAGCAGGGGGTGGGAGGTGGCCTGTCCCAGGGTCTGTGCTCACCTAGGCTGATGACAGCAATCTCACCCGATGAGGAGTTGTGCGGCCCCAGGAATACCCCAGACGCCAGCAACAGCGAGTCATCCTGGTTGAACTGGGAGAACTGGGTGTAGCTCCAGTTGTAGGGCCGCATGTCTGCGCTGTGCAGCAACGAGATGGTCAGGTCGTTGTTCCAGATCTGCATGGCAGGGGCAGCGCTGGGTAACTACCCTGGCAGGTTCCAGGTAGAGAGTGTTGTCATAGTGTTATCAGGCCTTGGCTTTGCCAGCTCAGCCCAGAAACCACCATGGGGCAGGAATGCCTTCCAGCCAGCTGTCACGCATCCCTACCCTGAGGCGCATGGGTGCAGAGACCTGGTGGCCTGCCTCTGGAGCAGAAGCCTTCCTGGGGACATTCTCCTCTTGCTGGAAGTTAGGGTTATCCTCTCCCAGTCCTGTGTGGTCCTGGCAGAACCTGATCTTTCAACCTGGTCCTTTCCACTGGATGCAGGGAGGCTAGCCTGTTTCTCACCTCTGGCCTGACCCTCCCTTCCCACCTGGTTAGGTTAGTGGAGGGGGGTACATCACGTGCTGGGGTAGCCTTACCTTCACAGTGCAGTCCTTGGAGCAGGAAGCAAACTGGTATCCCGAGTGGGAGAAACTCAGGTGCAGGACCTGGTCAGAATGCTCCCTCAGCGTCTGCACCTCCACACAGGGCACCATGTCATAGAGCCTCCGGAATTCTTCATACCAGGATGTGGCCGCTGTGGGAGGGGCAACATCACCCCTGGCCTCAAGCTTCCTTTTCTGCAGTCAGGGCCAAGCGCCCAGAGTGTAGCTGCAGCACACCTTTCCAGCTCAGTGGTGGCCTGGGGACCGGGGGCTGCCATGCCTACTAGTTCTGGCCTAGGCCTCAGCTGGAGAGCACACTTGGTAATTCACGGAGATTCCAGTGTCCCCAACCCTGAGGGACCTGGTCCACCTGTAAGCCTCCATGCCACACCCACAGTCCTCAGAAAGGGTGGATGCTCAGGGCTGAGCAGAGCCTACATGGGCCTGGTGCTGTGGATGCAGGACACAGAGTGGTGCCAGCCCCAGCCTCCCACCCAGCCCACCCCGGTGGACTTCAGAGGTAGACATTCACTGACCTGGGTGTCTGGGCACATCTCGGGCCACCTGGTAGTAGCGGTAGAACTGCTCCCTCCAGAGGAACTCGTCCCGGGATACAGCATACCATTGGCGGCACACCTGCCCGGCGGCCAGCACATCAGCGGGGCCCAAGCTCAGGAAGATCTGGTAGACGAGGCAGTCGGGGAGCAGGGGCGTGCCCCCCTCGTCCATCGTGACATTCTGCCCGGGCGGCCCTGAAACCCCACGAATGGCTGCCCTTACCCGGGGGACCCAGGGAAAATATTGACCCCGCCCCCACGCCAGCCCCAAGAAGGAACACAGGGGGCTGTTCCTTCAGCCCCACCAACTGACCCCGCTTGGAGGTCTGCTGGCCGGACCGAGTGGGGAGGAGCGCGGGCGCTGCCCCAGCCAAGGACCTCGCAGCGCGAGCTCCCCCACGCCGGGCAAGGGAGACCCTGGGCGCGCCTCTGGTGGAGGAAGTATGTGACCGCCAGCTCTCCCGTCTCTGGCCTGACCACGGAGGCTTCCAAGCTGTCAGCACCGCACAGACGTCATTCCGAGAAGAGGCGCGGTGCGGCTGGCCCTCGGCCTCTGCCCTGCGACCCTAGGGAAGTTCTGCTGGGGGCGCGGGGGGGCGGACAGCGACTGCGGCCGAGAGCGGGGCGGGTGGCCTGGAGGTGCGTTCATTCGCCTGGGGGGGGTGCCGGGGACGACCGGACAAGACCGGACCAGCCCAAGTGGCGCCCAACTAGGTGGGACCGAACGCGCCTAATAACGGCCGGACAAAGCCAAATGGGACCGGCGAGGCCGGGAGATTCTCGGGAGCACTCACCGCGGCCGCCTCCGCCCTCCGCTCTGCCCTCAGCTCCAGCCGCTGAGCCTGCGTCTCTACAGCGAAGCCTGCCAGGCTGGATGCCACGATTCCCGAAGCATCGATGGCCGGGAAAGGCCAAGCGCGGGGCAGCCCGTGCCGTCCTCTCGTGCGCCTGCGCCTCGGACCCAGCGGCCCGGCAGGCACTTTGTGCGCCTGCGTGTGACCGGGCTCGTCGCGAACAGCGCCCCTGGCGGCCAGGAGGAACGGTGGCCACGCTCCGGGGCCTGAGAGCTGTGCTGCGGGGCAATATGGAACGTGGGTTCGAGATACACCTCCTGCAATCCCTGCGGTCGGGTCCTGAGCAAGAGGTTTCATGAACTCATTGATATTGGCCACGGGGTTAAGACTGGCTGGTGGCAGTTTAAGGGAGGCAAAGTAATGTCCAAAGGGGTGCTAGGGGACATGGACAAAGAACAGGAGGTCAACTTGGACTTTGTGCATAAGACATGGTGTCCGGCCCTGCCGCGAAGAGAAAGTCATGCTAGACTTGTGAGGAGGTTGTAGGGGACCAGGACAGAAACAGGGGAAGCCGGAAGCCAGGACGGATGTAGACTTCTTGGACTGGGCTTCTGGCAGCTGTGGACAGTGGACTCTGACCCCAGTATCTGGCCCTCAGCCTCCCCCAGTCTAGCTGCCACCGTCACTGCCGCCATGCTACCCTCTGGGACAGTTCTTCTCTTGGCTCTGCTCCTGGCAACCACCTTGCTGGGCCAGGGGGCTCGGAGGCCATCACAGCTCCCTTCTCCCATCAGCACCATCCAGCCCCAGGCCAGCTTTGATGCTCAGCAGGTAGAAGCTGGGGGGAGGTGTGGGCAGGACCCGACCGGAGGAGTGGACCCAGACTGCCCGTTACCTCAATGCGCTTGAGTACCCCAACTGTGGGCGGTGGCCAGTTTGCAGGGACGTGGTTCCTCGTGGCTGTAGGCTCTGCTTGCCGCTTCCTGCAGGAGCAAGGCCACCGGGCTGAGGCCACTACACTACGTGTGGCTCCCCAGGGTTCAGCTATGACTGTTAGCACCTTCAGAAAGTTGTGAGTCCCAGAACAACCCTAAACCCAGCCCCCCACTCTCACCCTGGTCCCCAGTCCCACTTCTGCTGTGGCCTGGACCCATGTCTTGGGGAGAGACACAGTGCCTGCCATACCTCTCCCCACTCCCAGGGATGGGATATGCTGGCAAGTACGCCAGCTCTACACAGACACAGGGGTCCCCGGCCGCTTCCTGCTCCAAGGTGAGGCAAAGGCCCGGGGTATGGGGGCCAGGGCTGGAGGGCAGGGGCTGATGAGGCTGCTCTGACTCTGCCCCAGCCAGAGGCGCCCGAGGGGCCATGCACGTGGTCATCGCTGAGACCGACTACCAGAATTTCGCCATCCTGTACCTGGAGCGAGCTGGGCGGCTGTCAGTGAAGCTGTATGGTGCGTGGTGGCTGCTCTCTGCATTTGTGCAGGAGCCATGGTGGCTGCTGGGAGAGCCCAGGTGGACAACATAGACCCCTTCCCCTATCCTGACTGTCCTGCTTGCAGGAACCCAGTATAGTGTCTTGGGGGAGGGGCAGGGGACAGTTGGTGGGCTGAGTCCCAGCCACATACAGACCCCGACCCCAGCACCTCCCTGCCTGATGCCTGGACCCCAGGACCCCTGTCCCCCTCATAGCCCGTTCCCTCCCTGTGAGCGATTCAGCTTTGAGTGGGTTTGAGCAGCGAGTCCAGGAGGCCCATCTGACTGAGGACCAGGTCTTCTTCTTTCCCAAGTATGGTAAGTGTGTCCAGCAGATTTTAGATGCCTTCTCAGCCTCCCCCCCACTTCCTGGCTGAGGCCCCTATCAGCCCTGACCACTACTGCCTGGACCTCCAGGCTTCTGCGAGGCTGCAGACCAGTTCCATGTCCTGGATGGTGAGTGGGCAGCAGACCCGGGTGGGGGTGCCACAGTGAGGGCTGCGTGCTGAGTCCCTCTCTGCTGCAGAAGTGAGGCGCTGAAGCCAGGCACACAGAAGAAGACCTTGCTGGAGAGGGACCCCACTGGAGGGGTGCCTGCTGCCCCTCCTCACAGAGCCCTGGGCACCACCAACCGGTCCAGGCCTTGGGTCAGGGCCTGTCCCCAAGCTCAGTGGCTGTGGGGGGCATGCCTTCTCATTAAATGTCTCAGACTGGGCCCCTGACTCCTTTTCATCCACTCTGGACCTGTCCTCACATAGAAAGCATTCCCCTCCCTATCCCCCATCCCCACTTCCCTGGGGCTTTCTGTTTGCTGGAGGTCATCACAGCATGCTCTGGGCAGATTCCAGCTGCTCTGGTGATCTGGGAGGAGTGCTCCTGGCAGGCCTACCCTGTACCCTGATGGGGCCTGGGTGCTCAGCCTGGCTCCAAGACTGCCCCTCCCTGGCCATTGTCCTGCACAGCCCTAGCTGCTCTTCCTCCTCAAGGGGCAGTTGGTTCCCACCGTTGTCGGTGTCAGCCTCGCAGCAAGGCCCTCATGAGCTTCCCTTGACTGTTAGTGTTTGGTGTTGCCACCGGGGCCTGCAAGCCCTGCCCAGGCTTTACGTGCAAGTCTCATCCACCCTCACTATCCCTTCAGGAACCTTTTGGGAAAACTTGGGGAAGGGTCTGCTCTGTCCTGAGGTCAAACATCAGCCCTGGCTTGGCACCCCGGTCCAGGTCTGCTAAACAATAATGACAACTACAATAAAAAAAATAGTTAGGCATTGTGGCAGGCACCTGTAGTCCCAGCTACTTGGGAGGCCGAGGCAAGAGAATTGCTTAAGCCCAAGAGTTTGAGGTTACTGTGAGCTGTGATGCCATGGCACTCTACCGAGGATGTCATAGTGAGACTGTCCCCACCCCCCCAAAAAATCATCCCTGTTTTGGGGCCTGGAGATCCAGGAGCTGGGTGTCAGCTCAAACCAGCTGGCTGGGAACTGGCCTAGAGAGGCCCCGGGCATCCATCTGATAAGTATTTCTGAAGCACCCTTGATGTACCAGGCCCTGGGGCCACAGGAGGGCATGTCCCTACTCTGGAGCTTCAAATCCACTGCACAGTGGGGCTGGGGGTGGAGGAGCTTTGGGCCACCAGAGGACCCAATACACCCCAACTGAGCTGCAGGCCACAGAACAGGAAGGACCACTGTCCAGTCACAGCCTAGGCTTGCCCACCTTGCTGCTCAGCCCAGGACAAAAGGCACTTGGACAGTGGTTGGGGGAGGAGACCAGAGCTACCCTGGGACCACCGTGTTGGTTGTAGGGGGCGCTCGCTGCACTGTGCCCCCAAGTGTTCCTACACAGTTGGGCTCCCAGTGAGGGACAGGCAAACAGGGCTGGGACAAGATGGGCCCTTGCTCCAGCACCTGGGAGGGAGAAGGCCCAGAAGAGTCTGCCCTCCCATGGCCCAGAGACCACAAAATAGAGCCCGCAGGGCGCCCTGTCACAGGGTTTTGACTTAAAGACCCTCAGCCTCGTAACCTAAGCTCCAGAAGAGCCTCATGTCCCGTGGAGAATGAGGACCTTGCTCTGGGGGCAGTTGGCTGGGTTCATAGGCTCTTTCCTCTTCTCCCTCCGGGACGGTCGAGCATCACTGGGTGGCGCCAAAGACCCTCCTAATGGCATGGTTGGTGTCAGTGTGGTCCAGGCCCAACCCTCCGAATCTCAGCCTCACAGATCTGGACATGCCGTGTGAACCCTTTGGTTACGTCGCTCTTCACACACACCAAAGGACACGGAGCACTAAAATTGCAGCACATTTCATTACAGAAGTGGGCAATAAGTTCTAGTTAAATTTTCAGAATTAAGTAAGATTGTGATATCTCTGTGTGAATAATTATTTTGCAGCACAGTTATTTCTTCTTTTTTTATTTTCTTTCTTCCTTTTTTTTTTTTTTTTTTTGAGACAGAGCCTCAAACTGTCACCCTGGAGAGAGTGCTGTGGCATCACAGCTCACAGCAACCTCCAATTCCTGGGCTCAAGAGAGTCTCTTGCCTCCGCTTCCCAAGTAGCTGGGACTGCAGGCGCCCACCACAACGCCTGGCCATTTTTTGGTTGCAGCCATCATTGATGTTTGGTGGGCCCGGGCTGGATTTGAACCTGCCAACTCAGGTGTACGTGGTTGATGCCTTAGCTTCATGAGCCACAGGCGCCGAGCCATTTTTATTTTTTTGAAGCAGAGTCTCACTCTGTCCCCCAGGTTAGAGCGCTGTGACATCATAGCTCATAGCAACCTCAAACTCTTGGGCTCAAGTGATCCTCTTGCTTCAGCCTCCTGGCTGGGACTACAGGCCCCTGCCACAAACACTCAGCTAATTTTTCTGTTTTTAGTAGAGCCGGGGTCTTGCTTTTGCTCTGGCTGGTCTCGGACTCCTGAGTTTAAGCAATCCACCCCCCTTGACCTCCCAGAGTGGTAGGATTACAGGCATAAACCACTATGCCTGGCAAAAAGTACAGTATTTCTTGTTATTTGTGTTTTGCCTTTTAGTTCTAATAGGTATTCTATTATTTTTCAATATCTTAGAATAAAAATAGCTTTAAAAATCTAAGAAAAATAGGGTGGTGCCTGTGGCTCAGTGAGTGGGGCGCTGGCCCCGTGTATCAAGGGTGGTGGGTTCAGGCCCAGCCCCAACCAAACTGCAAAAAAAAAAAAAAAACTAAGAGAATAGCCGGGCATTGTGGCAGGTACCTATAGTCCCCGCTACTCAAGAGGCTGAGGCAAGAGAATCACCTAAGCCCAGGAGTCAGAGGTTGCTGTGAGCTGTGACACCACAGCACTCTACTGAGGGTGATAAAGACAGACTCTGTCTCAAAAAAAAATCTAAGAAAATTAAGATTTAATTGTTAGCAATCTTGCCGGAGACCTGCAGGCATTATCCCTGGAGGGGGCTCATGAGCCTGAGGAGCCACTGCCTGCCTTGTCAGGACATGAGGGAGCTGTGTCCAGGCCCCCAGAGCCCAGCTGCCCCACACTACCCCTTCTTATGGGCACCACCATCCCTGCACGCTCTCCCAGGGATCTCCCACTGCTCAGGACAGAGTCTTTGTGCAGCATTCTGGGGGCTGAGAGGAGAGAGAGGGCTAACCCCAGGAACAGCCTGGAAAGAAGCAGAGCCAGTAGAGGACAAGGACAGAGCACAGAGGCCAAGAGTGGGGAGGAAGCGGGGGAAGAGACGGGAAAGGTGGAAGGGATCCAAGGCACTGGGAGGGGCTCACTGTGGGGAGGTGTGGCTGCTCCTGAGTGCAAGCTCCTGGGGGTATGATGGGTGTCACTATGGCTCCCGACAAAGCAGTCTTGTGGAAGCCCAGGGGCCCCCTGCTCCTCTCTTGTCCTGGGATGGCCAGACTGTCCTCCCAGCAGCTGTCCCCACACTGGCTGGGGGGGGGGGGTGCTCACGTGCCCACCCCACCGGCACTTATAACTAGAAGAGCCCTTCTACAGCTCCCCAGGTGGGGAGGCCTCCTGCCTTAGTCCAGCCCAGGAGGCGCTGGAGAAGCCAGATACAACAAAGTTAGCAGCTGGAGAAGCCAGGTACAACAAAGTTAACAGCTGGAGAAGCCAGGTACAACAAAGTTAACAGCAGCTGGCCAACTGGAGAGGCACCCAGACCCCCGGGGCAAAAGGAGTGGGTGCAGGTGGAAGCACAGGGCCTGGCTTGGCGCAGGACCTTCTGTGCTGAGGACACAGCCCAACGGCCTCTCTGCTCAGAGTAGGCTGGGTCCCCACAGGGCCCTGCATGGGCAGGGGTCCAGGGAGGACTGTTTTCTGCTCAGGACATGCTGTCGACTCTGATCCCAAATCTCCCAGAGTGCCCTGTAGACAGGCTAGGTGCAGGAAGGGGTGTGGCAGCCGGGCTGAGTGCCGGGCCAAGGGCTGCTGCCGGCCAGTGGGAGGAGGTGGAAGAAGGTGGAGGCTCAGGAGGACTTTGGGACAACCAATATGTGTTACTTGCAACTTTTCTATTCTGGGCCATTCCCTGAACTAGTACAGTGTGGTGACCCAAGGGGGCACAGCAAACTCTCCTATCATAGGGACGCTGAGGTCCAGGTGGGCCCAAGTCCCCTGTGAACAAGGCTGGGTGAGGGGAGGAGATGGCCCAGTTTGGGGGGTCCCAGTGGATGAGAGGAGGTGGCCCAGGACAGGGAACCCAGAGTACAGGGAGGAGGTGACCCAGGAGAGAGAACCCAGGAGCTGAGAGGAGGTGGCTCAGGACAGGGCACCCGGATGGGGGGAGGGGATGGGCCAGGTCAGTGAGGGGGAGAGGCAGAGGTGTGGAAGAGGTGACCCAGGCCAGCGGCTCTCAGGCAGAGTCAGAGGTGCCTGGCATGACCGTGACCTGCAGCTCAGAGTCCAGCTCCCCCAGGCTCAGCTGGCAGTGAAGGTAGGGGAGGAGGGGTCACGAGCGGCCTTTCCTTCCCAACCCTGTTGTCCTTGGGGCCCTGGGGCGATGGAGCCCCAGCCCATCATTGCTAACCCTCAATCATTCTCTGGGGGCACCTATGTCTTCCACCGGGTTCTGCCTCACTGCCGTCCGTCCGACCAGCCTTTACCCCTGGGTGGGCAACTCAGCCTGCTGTGTCCTGTTCCAACACAGCAGCCCACGCCGTGGTTCAGGGAGGTAGGGAGCACCTGGGGCTAGCAAGCCAGGGCTCTGCGGAGGGGACACTCCCTGGCTTGGCCACAGCCTGGTCCTGTTGGGTAGGACTGTGCCAGGTCACACTCTCAGCCTGGAAGGAGATAGTCTGTGGCAGGGGTGGGGCCTCTGACCCTAACATGGGACAATTGGAAGAGAGATGAGGGGTGCAGAGCTGGAGTGCTCAGGGAACTGAAAGCAAGGCATGGGGGCACACAGTGAACCCCTGCCCCTCAGGTGAGGACCCAGGAGATCCTGGGGGATGGGATGGCCAGATCAGGGGAGGCCCTGCCCCACTCGGGCCCTCTGCACCTGCCCCTCCTTCCAGTGCTGGGGAGGAGCCCTGCTGGGTGGCCCTAAGGAAGTAGGTCTGGAGCCCGCCCTCCAATGGCCATTTCCTCTTCTGTTGCTCGGGCAGGGAATGACCAGGATGAGGCTTTGGTGCACAGTGTGGCTTCTGTTCACACTGCAGGACATCCTTTGGGGTCAGACCCTGAGTCCCCAGCCTGTGCCATCCCAGATGCAGAGCTTCCAAGGAGAACAGGTATGGGGCTCCCAGGCAGGCAGCTGACAGAGTGTGGGGAGAGAGGAGCCCATGCACACCAGGGAGCAGTGCCCAGGGTGTTCAGGCAGGTCAGCCCACTCTAGCAGGGCTGAGATCCTGCTCTCATGACCCCCAAACAAGTCTCCGGCCTCCAACAGAAAAGGACCCTGAACAGAGTTCTTGGGTCTCCCTCCTGCAACCCCTCCCAATCGCTCTCCATATGTGGGGAAACTGAGGCTCAGGAGGGCCACCCATATCAGGGCAGCTCTGGCTCCCCCCCAGTGTCACTGGCACATACCTGGCTCTGCGGCCTCTTGAGAGGTCCAGGGCGGGTGGGAAGAGGCTCTGCCCCTGCACCACCTGCTCCCGCAGTTCCAGGGAGAATGGTTCGTCCTTGGGCTGGCGAGCAACACCTTCCAGAAGGAGCACCAGGCCCTCATGAGCCCCTTCACGACCACTTTCGAGCTGACTCCTGATGGCCACTTCAAGGTGTCAAATGCGATGACCCGGTGAGTGGCTGTCTCTGCCGTCCCAGCTGTCCCAAGCAGGTGAGGACCCCAGGCCTGTGTTCCAGTGCCCACAACTCAGGTATCCCTGGCTTTGTGGCCATGTTCTGAGGCCCCTTCTAATGCTAAGTTCAGCACTGATGGCTTTATGATCCCAGCTCAGAAGGTAAGCATTTCCTGGGCTGCAGATCTGTATGCCTAGAGCTTACGGATTTCAGGTACAGCTGGATCCAGGAGCACAAACACTATGCTCAGCCCCCAACCCCAGTTCTGCCTGTCCCACCTGCCCTCTGCTCACGTGGCAGGCAGTCCAAGCTGACAGGTCTCAGGTTCCCAGTGCAGAGGGGAGGGGACATCTAGGCCAGCCTGGAAACAGCCTCTGATTGGCTCTTCGTGAGTCATGTGCTCTTCCTGACCAGGTCACTACAGGCAGGAGGGCAGGGGCTCTGATTGGCTGGGAGAAGTAGGTCCTCGGTGGGTAGCCTGCAGAACTCCTGTGGGGGGCAGTGCAACCCTTTTGAGGGACACCAATACCACTACCGGCTTCTTCACCCTTGCCCCTACCCCCACGGTTCAGCTGCCCTCCTCCATCACCTGCCTGGCCTACAGAGGGAGGGGAGGACCAGGTAACCTCACTGCTTAGAGATTTTGGTTCCATGTAGCAAAATCTTTGGTGGTATAGTCCCAAAGTATACCACCATCCTTTGGTGGTATTGTTCCAAAGTACCTCCTACCAGCAAGGACAGGGGACAGGTCAGCCTTCAGGAGACTGGGAGCTACACTCGGCCCCCTGCCCCAAGCCCATGGCAAGCACAGCCACCACTAGCCCTGGAAGTCATCCATGCAGACCCGTCCCTGAGGAGTCTCCACTTTCTGGGGAAACCCTGACCCATCCCAGCGAACACAGAGGACTGGACCCTTCTCTCTCACTGCCCTTGACCCTCCTGGAGGTGCAGTATATGACTTGTCTCTCCTAAGGAGCACAGCAGAACCCTCAGAGGCCTTGACCATTCTCACGCTGGTGGATCTTCTGTGGCCTGAAAAAGAACACCAAATCCACCTCATGCAATGATGAAGAAATGACATTTTCTGGAACAAATCTTTAGTTCCCGGCTTGGGGCCCATGTTTGATTAATAAGGGAGGCCAGGGGACCCAGCATGAATGCAGCTCAGCCACGAGAGCACCTGAGCAGTCTCCCCACGTCCCTACCTACAGACCAGGCTGCACTTTGTCATTTCTCAAAAAAGCACATCGCCCTGCAATAGTGGACACCTTGCTAAGGAACTGCAGGGTGGGGCTCCTAGGCCAGCCCATGACAGCCCCAGGCAGCTGCCTCCGTCCTGTACCTTCCCTCACTTCCCCTGAGCCATCAGCCTCGGCGCCTGCAGCACTCGGCAAAGCCCAGGGGCTTGCTGGCCATGATGCCCACAGGATGCACCTAGCACTCCCAGTGGGAAGCACCCCCCGAAAATGTCCTTTTTTCATCATTGCATGATGTGGATTTGGGGTTCTTTCTCACACCAAAGAGGAGTCACTAGCGTGAGAATGGTCAAGGCCTCTGAGAGGTCTGCTGTGCTCCTTAGAAGGGACGGGTCCCATACTGCCCCTCCAGGAGGGTCAAGGGCAGCCAAGAAGGTGGGGCGAGAGGGGTCCAGTCCTCTGTGTTGTCCAGGATGGGTCAGGGCCCAAACAGGGCTCCTGGCCACTCATGCTGTGGGTCCCTGTGAATGCTGAATTTCTCATAGGGGGCACGCTGGCTGGGCCTGGGCAACTTCCAGAGCCTTCTGTCCCTGCCCATCACTCCCACAGGGGCCGGCGCTGCAACACTTGGTCTTATGTGCTGGCCCCAGCAGCCCAACCTGGACTCTTCACGGTAGACCACAATGCAGGTGAGATGGCCATGGGTGGGTAGACTGGGCCTGGGCTCTGGCCAGGAGGGACCTAACATCTGTGCCCTCCCAGGGCCAGGGCCCAGCAGAGAGGAGATCCAGGTGGTGGACAGTGACTACACCAATTTTGCCTTGCTGCTGTCCCGCAGACAGACGAGCAGCTTGACCGTGGTCAGAGTCAGCCTGCTGGGTGAGCCCCGCCTTGCTGAAGGCCTGAAGGCATCTTTGGGGGCCAGACCCTGCCTCCCTACACGCCAGGATGTTGGGGACTGTTGTACCCATCCACTAGGCACTGAAAGCCATCCTATGCTCATTTGGCCACAGGCAGAAACTGGGCATTGCCCACCGGGACAATGGACAAATTCCTTTGCTTGGGCAGGTCTCAGGGCCTCTCGGAGAGAAATATTGCCTTCCCAGACTTGGCTGGTAACAGGGCACAGGGTGGGATGGAGCCTGGGGGACCTAGGTGGTGGAGGGGGCTTGAAAGCCCTAGATTCCCTGAGGATTGCTATGAGGTCTGGCTGGCTCCGAGTGCCTGTTCTTAGAGCCAGCCTGGGCCAGGCTGGGAGACCTCATGGCTCCTTGGTCTCTGCCATCCTTGACTTTGGGCCACCTCCTCCCCATCTCCCCTGGAGTCCCTGGTTGGGCCACTTCCTCCCCAGTCCCCTTGGGGTCTCTGTCCTGGGCCATCGGACCTCCCCTGGAGTCCCTTTCTGGGCCACCTCCTTCCCAGTCCCCTGGGGTCCCTGTCCTGGCCACCTCTTCCTTACACCCTGCCCTGCCCACCAGGAACCTGGGCTCACCTCAGGAGGAACTCTATGCCCTGGGCAGCAGCCCCGGCCCAACCACTAGAGCCCCCCAAGGCCTGGCCCTTCCCCTAGGCCTTCCTTCTCCTAGAACGTTTCCCACTGTGCCCTCAGGTCTGGGCTCTGGTCCTTTAGGTGAACACAGCCCCTGTACACATTCACGTGTGTGCACACAAACATGTACTGGCAAACACATGCTTGCACATTCAACAGACATGAGCACATGCATATCTATACACACCTGCACATGTGCCTGTACACCCACCATGCTGGGCTACTGGGTCTGCGGTGAGTCTGGGGGCTGGGCAGGGGCTTACTGAGCACTGAGGCAGGCAGCACCCTGGGGGGAATCCCTCAGCCCCTTCCCAGTGTCCCCTCCCTTGCTGCATCTTGATACCATCCCATCTCTCCCTTTTCCTGTCCCCCTCTGTCTCCTGCCAGAGTGGCAGCACCAGGCGGGCACCTGTTGAAGGTTGAAGCAGCCCATGCCTTGCATGCCTCACAGCCCAGAGCCATCAGCAGGAATAAATACTCCTTGCCGAGCCCACAGTGTGACCACCCTGACCTTGGGGTGGGCGAGCACAGGAACAAGGGCTACTGACCCTGCAGGGCCCTTCTGGCTGGCCCCCAGCCCTCGGGTGGCATTGCACCATCAGGGAGACCATGCGAGTGTGAGTGAGCGTGTGTCTCTGAAAGCTGCACTGCCCTCTGCATCCCTCCTCCTGGGCCCCTCAGCTGTGTAAATCGGACGTCCCTCCTGTAGCCGGTCTCACCTCAGGGCAACCAGGAGGGGTCAGGAGACTGTTCAGAAACAGCTGCAAAGGGCCAAGGCCATGGCCCCAGTGGCCCTGTCCTAGCCTGCCCACCCCAGCCCTGGCTGTGCACTCCTGCCAGGTAGCTGCACTTTAACGGTCACACTGCCTGACCACAAGAGCAGCCCACTCCTCAGCCCTCCTAGGTCGGTGTCCATCTCGGCCTCCAACACACTCAGGGGAGCAGCCAGGGAGCTGGTCTAGCAGTCTCTGGCAATGGTAGAGAGCAAAGACCATCCAGAGAGATGCCTCCTGGGTCCTGACTGCTTCCACCCCCCGTGGCTCAGGAGTGTGGCTCCTCATTGGACTTGTCCAGAGTCTCTCTGAAAGCAGGCCATCCCCACACCCTTGAGTGATGGAGCGTGTCTCCCACACATGCTTCCTACAGGGCGGTAGTGAGGGGCCAAGCAGATTCTGGGGTGGGCAGCTGGGCAGGGACAGCAGACTGGAGGCCTTCCCCAAAGACCCCACAAAATCGGCACCTACCATGCATGCAAATGACCTCACGTGTGGTGCTTGCCACAGCATAATCTAACCTTCTGGGTATCTGGCACAGTCACCCACCTGCACAGGGGCAGATGCAGACCTGCCTTCTCCATCACTGGCCCCAATTCCAAGGTGGTTGGTACCTGCCACAGAGGAGGCTCAACACCTATGATTGGGAAGAGGGATGGTCACATGGTAGACAAATAGATGGACAGATGGATGGATGGACAGACAGGTGCACATATGGGTGGATAAATGGGTGAATGAATGATGGACAGATAAGTGGATGGCAGTGTAGATGGGCAAATGGGTGGACAAAGGGATGGGCAGATGGATGATGGACAGGCGGACAGGTGCACAGATGAATGGATGGATGGATGGACAGATAGGTGGGTGGATGAACAGATGGGTGGATAGACAGATTGAAGGATGGACAGGTGGGTGGGTGGATGGATGGACGGACAGATGGACAGATGGATGGATGGATAGCGAGGTGGAAAGATGAGTGGATAGATGGATGAATAGATGGGCAGGTAGATGGAGGTGCACAGATGATGGACAGTAAGGAGAATGGATGTATGGAGGTGGATGGATGGATGGACAAATGGGTGGACAGATGCACCGGTGGACAGATGGATGGATAGATGGGTGGAACCCTATTGCACTGTGTCCTGGATGAGGAGGCTTAGGTCAAAGGCAATGAGTTTTCACATGTCCTGATTGAGGGATATCCTGTTCAGTATGGTGATGAGGACATTAGCCTGAGGTCAGAAATCCTGGGCCATGGCCTGGCATCCTGCTGGAGTCAGAAATGAAAGTAGCTGTCTCTTGGCAGAAAGGGTTTATGGTTGGTGGCCTCACCTTGCCCCTTCCCCTTCCTCCTGCTGGCCCATGGGGTTCCCCACAGGTGGGACTTGCCCCCCAGAGCCAGCTGCTACATCCTTGCAAGCCAGGGCTTGGGCCATACCCTCACCTGCTGCCTGACAGAGGCAGGGGATGGCGCTGCATGGAGTCCAGGCATAGGACCTATGGGGAGAGAGGAGTGGTTAGAGAGGCTCAGTATAAGCAGGGCCGATCCTGCCTCTGACCGTGTGGTAGAGATGTCCCAGGCCACCTTCTCTCCCAGCAAACCTGCATAGCCCTGTGAGGGTTCTTCTTCAATCCCTTTGCACAGATGGGGAAACAGGCTTGGGAAGGCTAGACAGCTACTCAGTAGCCTCAGGGCCCCCCATAACTCCCCCGGGGGTCTGGCTTGTTGTCTCCTGCCCTCAGCACAGTGGTGGCCTGTGATCCACCCTCATCCTGGGTAGGGAATCCTGGCCCCAGAAGTGAGATGACACCGTCTGTGTGTAGGTGGGGTCTGCCTCTTTCCTGGCACCCAGCAGCACCCTTTGGCAGTGGCCTGCTCCTTGGATTCAGGAACAAGCCCCATGTGGTTCTGGGGCCCCAGGGCTGGACTAAACTCCCCGTGGGGTCTCCCCTGTACCAGCCGCTGCTGGTCAGATGCAAGATGCTGTGTTCCTTCCCAGCTCCCACAGGAGGGCGGGCTCCAGGCCAGGCTGGATCCAGGGCCCTGGCCACTCTGCTCTGCTCCAGTCCTGGCAGAGCAGCCACGCAGTCCCATGGGCCTCCTTGGTCCTGAGACAGGCAGCAGGAACATCGTCTTCAGTTCTTCATGGGTGGGCGGCCCCTCTGTGCAGCCCTCTCTGTCACAGCTTCAGTTCGCAAGTGGCCCCTTGCCCTTCTTTCCTGGGCCACTGCTCTGGGGCCTGCCTGTCTGCCCTGGTGGCAGCCCCTGCCTTAACACCTCTTCCCGTAGGCTCTTCCTAGGGTCCTGTCGCGTCCTGCCTGGAGAGCCTACCCATCCCATGCACTTGAAGAACTGAGGGGTAAGCAGAGCAGAGGAGAAGCAGGGCCAGCCCAGCAGTGTTGGCTTAGTCCAGTGGTCCAGGGCCGGGTGCAGATGAGAGAGGGCAGCCCACGTGCCTGGCCATCTGCTTGCTGGGGTCCAGCCTGGGCCCTGCCCCTGTGCCTGAGTACAGCCCAGTTCTCTCACTGCTCCTACAGACCAGGGCAGTGGAGTGGGGTACAAAGTGGCTTTGTTATGTGGGGGGCTGGCCCCAGGAGCCCTGTCCTTGGGCACTGGGCCAGTCTTGTTCCTCTAGTATGCCCTGCCCCCAGAACTATCCCCTGAGATGTCGAGAGCCTCCCTGGCAGCTGGGCATGGTCCAGTGCCCGCCAAGGCCATGTGGAGCCCATGCCCGTGAGGGCAACAACAGACAGGCCGTCGAGGAGTCAGGTGGGAGCTGCCCCTGCACTGGCCTCATCCTCGAACCCTGGTAGCCCTGCTCAGGGGGGCACCTTCCCTGGACTGTCCATAGGGCTGTGCAAGGAGGGGACAGGCAGGGCTGCTGGGGGAGCAAAGACCCCCACATGAGAGGACGGGTGGAGGGGTTCACTTAGCACAGGCCCCCAGGGAAGGCTACATCCCTGGCACAGTGACGTGGGGCATGGTCACTGCCCTGCAGGCCAGGTGGCTGGCCTCAGGCCAAGGCCAGGAGGGGACTGCAGTGAGCACAGCAGGTGCCCGGCCTGGTGTTGTCACAGCTGCTGCACCTGCAGTTTCTCTGGGCACAGCCTGAGCACACCCTGCCCCTTGGAGACTGTGAGGCCCTGTGCCCTCAGCCACCATGGTTCTTCCATCTGGTCGGCCACACTGGACCCCCAGTAGCGCCGTTGTGAATGGGGTTCCCTTGTCCTCACAACATCCCAGAGCTGGTACTGAGTCCCCTAAGCCCTCCAGCCCAGGGCCTCAGAGTCCTAAGGAGAGTAGAACCAGCCAAGTTGTGCTGCCTGGGTGGACACTCCAGCCCTGTACTGTCCCCAGGATGGATCCATGCATACATGAGAGCCCTTGTACCCTCTAATAACCAGGAAACCTGGGGCCACAGACATGGTGGGTCCAGCTGAGCCTGGGACACAGAGGCTGCGTGGGGTCCCCCACTCCCCGTGGCAGCCACACCTGAGCCTTCAGGCGCGGAGATACCTGAAGATCACCCATGAGGTGACACCTTGCCTGGGCCCCAACCTCCCTGGAGCAGGCTCAACCCATTTCCCTCAACCAGGACACCTGGGATAGGGAGAGGGGGTGGCCCAGGATGGGGGACCCAGGCATGGGGAGAGGGGATGGCCCAGGATGGGAGGTCCAGGTGTGGGGAGAGGGG